>NTHP01000223.1:187313-294651 GCA_003416845.1 Oplegnathus fasciatus | reverse complement strand
GGGGGGGGGGGCATATTATGGCAGCAACCTTTCAGTCAATCTGGATTAACTCGCATTGAGCCCTGCGTCGCCAGCAAAAGCCCGTGAAAGCGATACGAACATCTGGCTGGATTCAGCACAGCACCAGTCACTCACAGCGCTGTAGATATTAAAGCAGCCTGTCGCTACAAAAGGCGTTTTCTCTTCTGGAGGTGCATACGGGCGGATGCGCAGTAGAGGCGATCCCGCACAGCTGCAGCCTCGAAGCCACACCGGGACCCTTCAGGTTGCGTTTTCCAGTATTTTTTCACGAAAGGGGGACGCCGGAGTTATACGCTGCTCCGGCGCGAGGGGATCGGGAAGGAGTCGTCCTTTATCTGCTGGTCATGGATTTCTTGAAGGGCATCGCTGGTTTCGCAGGCCGTCACATGTTATAGCAGCCAAGGCGCGTGTTTCTGGGACACCTGAATTATCTCCAAGAGGCACCCTCGGTCCCATTTTAGGCGAGCCGCTCTCAGAATGCTCTCAGCCCTCCCGAGAGGAAATAAGCTCCAACGCACCCTCCTCTGACTTGGCTTCATGTTTCATCTGCAAGGTAAATTCAATATTTTATAGGCTGCGATTGCTGCGAATTGTAGCCTCTGAACTCTTTTGGGGGAACTGTCTTTCAAGAGGCGCAATATTGACTTGAAGTACTTCTCTCAGGACCCATCCGAAAGGGTTCAGATTTTCCCTTGTGACAGGGGTTGTGGCTGTAACCCGCCAGCCCAGGACCTGTACCGCAAGGTCAAAAAAATCTCCCCAATTGTCAAGGAATGCCGTCAGATAGCACATTTTATTGTTAGTATCTCACTTGGCTGCATCCTGTGCTGCTTTTTTTCCCCCTCTCCCTACAGGTGAAACTGAGAATCATGCCTAATGTGGCCATTATTCAGCTCCCGCTCTCGGGTGCGTGCGGGATAAAGGTTGATTTCAGATGTGAGGTGTTTCTTTGTTTTATTGTGTGTTTTATCAGCACAGAGGATCCAGTGATAGGCTGCCCTGTGCTGTGGTTAAACCCTAGCTGATATGCAAATGACACATCAGTCATTAACTGTATCACACAGCCTAAATTAGCCTAAGTAACAACATTGATTAGAGGATGAGTGTGTGGGCAGGGGAGCATGTTGCCAGGTGACTGATGAAGACAAGTGAAAATATGGTCTAGTGATTTTTATAAAGGATGAGGTGTAATGGTCTTGTCTTATGTCGAGTGTTAGTTATCACATATCTTATTATTCATGAGTGCCTGAGGCACCATTGTAACTGCTACACCAGTGAAATCAGGCCCACGCCTCATTTTGCTGCTTCTATTTGCTCTTGCTGCTATGTTAATGCACTCAGTGATGTAGCTTATACGCTGCTACCTTTCACTGATAGCAGGGAAGTGATATGTGGTTCCTGAACACCGAGGCTGTTCTGCAGACCAGCTCTACATTCACTGACCCAAATTCTCACTCACCACAAAATAAGCGTTTGTTTTTGCCGAAGAAGTGCTTTCATTAAGACTTGAGACAGTGAGATAATTTCACAGTCACAAACTTGCACACACACACACACACACCTGGTCCATATGTTGTATGTGTGTGTGTGAGAGAGAGAGAGAAGATTATGCATTGCATTATTTAGCCATTTTGTTGCAGTATGAGGGAGAAAACACAGGATCCTGAGGGTCTGTGAGGGAAAATGAGTCAATGGATACAGTGATCATGGATTTCATTATGGCTGTTCTTGCAACGTGAAAAAAGCCCATGTAACAGAGCATAGCATTGTCACAAAGAGAGTAAGCATTTTGCTTTTTCTACTTCCTGTACCTGAAATTGCACTTGGGAACTGGCAGATTTGAAAGTCCACAGACCTGCGGGCCCATACTGTGCAGAATATTCACTTGAGGAGGCCATATTGATATTCAGAGGTGGTGTTCACGGATTCTGCATTCCTCTTTCCGGAAGAAAATCCCTGGTCATAAGCCCCTCACATCAGGGCACGTCACAACGGTGCAAGAATTAAGATCCAAAGTCAGTGATCAGCATTTAAATTTGGCCCGTTCAGCCTCCTGCTTTGATACAAGACAGCATCTAAAATATGAAGAGTGTTCTCCGTGTTTGTTTGTTTATCTGTTGGACTGATGCTCCAGTCAGGAGATATCCAGCATATCAAGGCATCACTGATTTTCCTGTGATAGTGTGTGAAGGAAAACACTTGGAATTACAAGGGGGAGTTGTAAATGCTGATGAACAGCACTTCTATTGATGCAGTGGGGTCTGCTTAGTATGCTATTCCCCTGGCACACATGCACACACACACACATTCCCACACAAGCTTGTCTGACTGAAAAATGATTTCAACGACATCAGAGTTCTACAACAAGTCATTTAGGTTTTTATTACACGCAAGACTGGGAAAATAGTAATAATTCAGCCACTCCAAACGTCAAATCCAATACAAAATTAGTTGAGTGAACAACCTCCTTTTTTCTCATTACGACTGGGTCATAAATGGTACAATGAGTCTGCTCTGGCCCACAACCAGAACCTCAATTGTGGGGGCCCTTTCCTCCAGAGAGGACTCTTTGTTCTAAATATTATTAGGTGATCTGAAAATGAGCCACTGATTACATCTCACCCAAAACTGACGTTTTCTGTGTTGCCATGGCATCAAGGCTGTCACCCAAGAGCTATCGCGTTCTAACATTGGCAGACTCTGTAGGAAAAGGGTGTCACAGCACATACCCACATTCACAAACACAGATGTGTTAGTTAGACGGCCCATAACTGCATCAGTGTTTGGTCAGGATGTTTGGACTCGGCCTACACGAGCATTTACCCGACAAAATAGAATTTCTACCGGCTTCAGTCAAAATATGATCCACTTCAGCAGATGCAGCAGCTCCATTTGGTCTCATAAAGCAGGCAGGCTGAGGACCCATTTCACTGCTTTGTCGATACCATTTTACCATCATGTTGCAGCATCAGTTTACCTCCTTGACACAACAGAACTTATTTCTGGCAGAAGCAGGCGTCCGGCTGCTTTTTCCTGAGTAACCCAGGTGAGACACTGCCGAGACGCTGCCATGTGCCATCGTGTCGACCTGCGTGAAGGCATACCAAGCAGACCTCATCTCATTAACTTCCCCTCGCAGGGCTGCTTTCTCTGATTCCCTGCCCAGACGTGGATTGCAGAGGCTTTCTCACATGAGCTCCAGCATAAGTTAGACCATCTGAAAACATATCCCCCATGACCTCACCGGCCGATTGGCATGCAGTATGCTGCATAAGGCTTTTCTTGGCGAATGCTGCCCCAGGGAGACCATAGATATCCTCTCCTACAGTATACTGCTGCTGCCGCTGCTGCTGCTGCTGCTGTTGCTGCGCATGAATGTCTGTCTCCATTGCTGGGGGTTGTTGTGTAGTGAGCTACCTCTATTAGGCACAAATCCACCCACTGGTGTGCGTGTGTGGGTGTGTGCTGTCAGTCTGTTCTGTTCTCTTAGGGGCAAAAAGACCTGCTCAGAGGTAGTAAACGAACATTTGATTGACTAAGAAGGAGATTACGGTTAATGGATCAGTAGATTATCTGTTTTCTTGTTTATTTGTGGCCCTCCCAAGTCGCCTCACCATAATGAACAGCCCAACCTGGAGGATAATGATTTTCTGGGGGCGTGACATTTAAAGATGAAGTGCATGATTGATGAATGCATTGATTGATTATCTACTTATTTGTTCTTGTACCTGATGAGTGCAACCTGTTATGCAAATGTCCGTGGTACAACCATAATTAAATGCAAATTAGGGAGACGGCAACAGATATTTCCTGCCCTGTTTCAGCAGTGAGGGGCTGTCCTTTTTGTCCTCACAGAACGAATTTTGTAGGGATTACCGTTGCAACCATTCTCTTCACGTTTGGCTGAGTTTTCAGCGGTGAAAAAAGAGCCCCATCTCCAACGAGTGAATCAATATCACGTCTTCAGCACCATTCGAGTCTGGAAGTAGCAGGTCCTCTTCGCCTCATTGCACATCCAGAGGGCCGTGCCATTCAGAGTCAGAGCAGAAGGTGGTTGGCACACCAACATGAACACACTTGCGTACACCCCAGCTTTTGCAACACTCTCCTCTGATGCCCACACATAAAGTAGACATTAAAGTTTCCACATAGGTCCCACTACGCATAGTCATCTGCCATCTTTAAGGAGAGCCTTGACAACATTTAATGATTACTCCATCTCTCACCAGCTCAGATCTCTGCACCCCAGACTACAGTCCACAAAACGGGCCTCTTGTGTGACTTGGTAAAGTCGTCCCTTGTAAAAAAAAAAATGGGTCGAGAAAGACATTGATTCATTGCTGCCTGATCAGCAGTATTCATGAAAATGTCACACCCAGCGTGCTCTCTCCAATGATATCATTCCACCCTTTGCTATTATGGCCCATTTTAAGGCGACCTCTTTCCTGCCTCCTTGTCGGGCTGCGATACATTTCACCCAGCTGTCAAAACGCAACCGTTGTCAGCGGACGCCACCAGGCTTCCTTCGCTCCCCTTCTCACGTTAAAGACATGCCCTCACATGGCAAGCATGTCACTCCCATCCTGTCTGATGTTTCCTTTTCTCTATGATATTTTCCTCACACTCCGACTGTCAAGGTTATTACACCGTGGGTTTTGTGTCACAGCTCCGGTGCAACAGAAGCTTTTGAGGCATGAAGGTACTCAGTTGGCAAGCTCTGTGCTGAGGCAAGATTTTTATGCACACTCTCCAAGACCCAATGTCGACATTGGAGGCATTACCAGCAAACCACAGAAAGCTATAATCATAAATCAGCCATTCTCGGTATTTAAAGGTTAGTCTTTGGATTTTTACTACAGTTGTGGGATTGGATCTCTTGTTCTCTGTGTTTGATTGGATTGGTGTTCCTTTCTGTGTGCTGTAATGGGACACCCAGAGGGTTGAGTATTGCATGTTTGACCAAAGTGACACTAAATTTCAGTTCTAAAAATAATCACAGCTAATGTCACTCTCGCTCTGGTACATTGTGTGGTGCACCTGCAGAGCTGTGATCTGATCTCCACTGTCTTAGTTTTATGACATGCTATATCCCTGACAAGGTCTCAGGATTCATCAAATGGATCCCTCCTTATCCCCCATCTCAGTTGTGTCATAAGTAAGAGTAGCAGCAGAGAGAGCGGAGAGAAAATCAATAGCAAGGCATAGCACATCCCCACTGAGGCACTGGGCCCGATCATCCCTTCCTATTGGCGATATGATCCTGGGAGATATCAGTCTAATTCTGATGAGGCCCCGTCCTGTCAGTCTAGACTTTCATCCCTCCGTACACAAACATAAAAGGACTGGCATTATCATATCAAAAAAGTACCATCAGGAGAGCAGGGGCTAAAAAGGAGTAGCTGTCACAAAAATCACACAAGATTACTGGGGATGTTTCACTCTCAAGTCTGCAGGTGACAAATTAGTTTCATGTCTAATTGCACAGCATTTATTGTTTGTTCAAGCATTGACTGTCTGAGCTTCCTGCTCAGAGTTTGGGCTCTCTGTAAATCTTAGCTGTGAGCTGGCAGAGATAGTGTTTCAAATCTAATCTAGCAGAATCCCCCAGTTCTTAAAGGGGGAGTTCTCAGTGCATGTGTGATTCCCAAGCTACAAAAGTTACAGTTTGATAAAGATGATGCAAATTAAAACCACAGATTCCGTGCTTTGCATTCAACTTAATTTAACTGCTTAATAAAAATGCCCTCCTCTTTCTCTCTTTCTGCTTTGATCTTTTTTAGGTTTATTAACCTGACTGAAGAGCCAAATGGAGTCTCTCCTGGTTTATCTGATAGTCCTCGGTGTGGCTGTGAAGGCCCACAAAGTTCAGATCTGCCCCAAACGCTGCGTCTGCCAGGTGCTTAACCCCAACCTGGCGACTTTGTGCGACAAAAAGGGGCTTCTCTTTGTGCCCCCGAACATCGACAGGCACACGGTGGAGATGCGTCTTGGGGATAACTTTGTAACCAGCATCAAGCGCAAAGACTTCGCCAACATGACTAAGCTGGTGGACCTGACCCTCTCCAGGAACACTATCGGCTCCATCGCGCCTCATGCTTTCAAAGACCTGGAGAACCTGCGAGCCCTTCACCTCGATAGCAACCGGCTAACCCGCATCACCAACGACACCTTCAGCGGCATGTCCAAGCTGCACCATCTCATCCTCAACAACAACCAGCTCACCCACATCCATATTGGGGCCTTTAACGATCTAACAGCGCTGGAAGAGCTGGACTTATCCTACAACAATTTGGAAAGTGCGCCATGGGTGGCCATTCAGAGGATGTCCAATCTCCACACACTCAATTTGGACCACAACATGCTCAGCTACATCCCAGAGGGCACCTTCTCTGGGCTGCAGAAGCTCAAGAGGCTGGACGTGACTTCCAACAAGCTCCAGAAGCTTCCTCCTGACCCTATTTTCCAAAGAGCAGGGGTCCTGGCCACCTCTGGGATAATGGGGCCTACGTCGTTCGCGTTGAGCTTCGGAGGGAACCCGCTGAGGTGCAACTGTGAGCTGCTCTGGCTGCGGAGGTTGCGGAGGGAGGATGATCTAGAGACCTGTGCCTCCCCGCAACACCTCGCCGGACGCTATTTCTGGACTGTGTCAGAGGAAGAGTTCCTGTGTGAGCCTCCTCTCATCACCAGGCACTCTCAGGTATAACCTCCAAATGGAGCTGTGCACTGCAAGACATAACACTCACTACTATGCACTTTCTGAGCCTGACACTGGATTCTTTGCCAGTTAATCCAAGGTGGCACTTTGTGCTTTCTTTGACTGTCACGCCAAATATTAGCTTTGCGAGGCAGAGGAGTCTTACATGACTTGTGGGACTCATCTGGGCCACTCAGCTAACTGAATATTGTAAAATATATAGGCCTTACTTAAGAAATGTAATCAGATTGTGGCCTGTGGAGAGTTTATAGGGAAGTTCTTTAGCAGGATTTTTAGTTTTAATAAAGCTATTTGCAGGTTTATGATGGATCCGCAGTGAAGCTCTTATTACACAGTGAAAGCTTACAATAATTTAGCTCTTGATTCATGCATCCAAACAAAATTATCTGATCAAATCCTTGCCAAATAACTACAGCTAAATCATCTCATTAACATTGAGCAGACTTCTTTTGCATAATTGCAGAGAAAATTATCTTACTATCTTACTTGGACCCCATCATATACTATGCAATGTCCTGTCATATTGAATATCTTGCCTTCGTAATCATGCTAATTCAATATCATGACAATGATTAATTGCTGATTATATTTACATGGAATAAAGCTTCAAAACACAACATCATCAATGAGGGCATTAATTAGAATATCTACGTTATTTCAGACTGTCTTATTCTAACAGTTTGTGCAAAGGGTTTTTCAGTTTTAAGATTATCAAATCAGTGTGTCTCTGTATTTAACATGCTGAAGTCCTCCCGCTAACTGCCTTTCTTCCCTCTGCCTCAGGAGCTGCGAGCTTTGGAGGGTCAGAGTGTGACTCTGCGCTGTAAGGCCAGGGGCGACCCAGACCCCATTATCCACTGGATCGCCCCCGATGGACGCCTTATGTCCAACTCCTCCAGGGCCGCGGTCCACACAGACGGCACGTTGGACATCCTCATCAGCACTGTCAAGGACTCCGGTCTGTTTACACCCCAGTGGCTGTGCTTGTGTTGTTGACTGAACAAAATTAGTTGTTTGCTTGTGTGCGCAGAAGACTATAGGACTGAAGTATTTGTCTACACCAGGTGATAAAGTTTAGAGTGTGAAGAAGTGTTGGCTCGCACACTGATTTAAGTTACAATGGAATGACTTTTTAACCTTGTTGGCTAAGTTTCTCACACCTTTATGTTTCTGTGGTTAAATCATCGCATGTTTAAAAATTTCACCTTAAAAATAGTTTGAGACAGTTTGGGAAATACACCTCTCTGCTTTCTTGCTCACTAATTAACACACCATATGTTGTTTGTTTAATCTGTACAAAAACGTAAGTGTAAAAGCGATAAATTGTGGTTTTCCGGGGGGTCATAAGCTGTTTCTTGACCGGAGGCAACCTCATGGTGATGACAAAACCCCAATAATACCACCATTTGTTGTTTTTACATAAAGGTTTTTTGTACGTATTAAACAAAACACATATAACATGTTAATTAGTGAGTTTTAGAGGTGCTGGCAGGAGGATTTTGTTCCTTTTGGACAGAGCCACGCAAGCTGTTTCCCCCTGTCTTTATGCTAAGCTAAGCTAACCAGCTGCTGGCTGTAGCCTTATATTTTATATGACAGATATGAGAGCGGTATCAATCATATCATCTAACTCTCTGCAAGAAAGCAAAAAAGTATTACAAGGGAAGCCCCTGAATTCCCAAAAGATAATATTTTCTTATCTTGTGCGCACAAGATAAAGAAATTTAGTCGTTCAGGGCTTTGGGGGCTCTGCATAGTTCCCAAAATGTCAAACTATTTTTTAAAAATATCATTAGATATGTTTTTATTGCAGCTTGAATGCATGTGTTTGCCCCACAGTACTTATCTGTATATCACAATAAATACCAGGAAGCACGATAATCTAATCAGTTTGTGTTCCAGGTTCCTTCACCTGCGTGGCCTCCAACCCGGCAGGTGAGGCCCAGCAGACGGTGGATCTGGTCATCGCTAAACTCCCTCATATCACCAACAACACAGTCGCAGAGCAGGAACCCGACCCCGGATCATCAGATATCGCCACAGTGACCAAGACGGGGGCAGATGCGGGCGGGTTGCCTCTGGGGAATGCGAAGACGAGCCAGGAGAAGAAAGTAGTGATTGCTGAGGCCACATCCACCTCGGCCCTGGTCAAGTTTAACTTCCAGAGGAGCATTCCTGGAATACGCATGTTCCAGATCCAATATAATGGCACCTATGATGATTCACTGGTTTACAGGTAAACAGAAATACATGGCCTGCTGGGTTAATACAAAGCATGAAGATGAAAATGCTCTTTTTCTTAAAATACTGCCCAAATAACGCAATTTAATCTGGTAAACAAATCTTTAATCTGAATCTGAATGTATGCAAATAAACTTAAACTGAGTTTAATCATATTCTGAAAAATCCCTTGACCCTTGTTTTACCTTTATAGTCTTCTTTAAATGCTTAAATCCCGTTGGATATTTAGTCATTAAGAACTGGACCTGGCTGTCGACACGATTATTTGTGGTGTCTATTAATCCTATCAGGAATACAGACTAATGCACTGTATCTGACTTCTTATTCTTCGACTCTTAATCCCCATCTCGCCGGAGTGTATCATTTACTATGTGCAAAACCTTGATAATGCTTGATCAACGAAACCAAAACAGAGTGTCAGCACTAAGCTGCGGACAGATAGGAAGATGAAAGAGTAGTCAGCCAGTGTTTGACAAAAAGCATCAGAGGCTTCACACGTGCCCATCTGAGAAACCAGCGTACACAGCATTCTTTCATCTCTACCCTCTTTCAATCCATATTTAGTGCTAATCACTGTGATGTGATAGGATCGTCGCACAGACCCCTTTTGTTCCAAAGGAACTTCGAAGTCAACAGCACATATGGTGTTCTGCAGCGGCTACCGAATTCAGGAGACGTCAGAGAATCAACTCTGTGGTCCTGATGTTGTGAGCAAACTGAGGCATCCTGCATCCCCTGCGACGGAACCTTTTATCAGTAATGATGCTGGAGAGAATAAATCAAATGTCACAAAAGATTATGCCCAGACAGATCTTAAATAGCCCCCTGAGAGATAAATGATTGTCATGTCATTTTATCCCTACGAAACAATAAGCTGGATAATCTGATTTGCTTCTGTCTCCTTTCATTTAAGCCCCCCTAATCTTTGTCACAACTCACGATGCTTTTTTTTTTCTCTTGTTACAGAATGATACCCCCGACCAGTAAGAGCATCCTGGTAAACAACCTGGCGGCTGGTACGCACTATGACCTTTGCGTGCTGGCTATCTACGATGACCAAGTGACCGCGCTGACCGCCACCAGGGTGATAGGTTGTATCCACTTCACCACAGAGCCGCAGTACCTGAGATGCCATTTCATGCAGTCACAGTTTCTTGGCGGCACTATTGTGGTTATCATTGGAGGGATTATTGTGGCCTCAGTGCTGGCTTTTATCATCTTCCTCATTGTGCGCTACCGGGTGTGTAACCAAGGAGATGCAGATAAGGTCAGTTTGGCACGATTCCCTCTGTTACTTTCTTTTTCTGTTCATTATTTCTGTTGATATTGAAACAGAGGTGTCTAGTATAATTGCTTTAATTCTTCTCTCTGTTCCCATACTTGTTTCCTGGCATGTCAGGCTCTAGAGATGGGGGATATTCGGTCACTGAGCAGTGATGGACAGCTACAGGGCTGTGGAATTCCCAAGTCCCTCTCCAAGCAGGTCCTGCGTCCAGAGAAGAATGACAAGGACTCCCTCAGAGTTACCCTGCCTCCCCCAGAGCCAGTCAAGCAGCGACCGCCGGCTGTTGTAGCCACCACCAAACCCTCCGTCCCTGACTGCACTGTCTCTACCTCTGCTGCCAGCCACAGCTGGCACCCGGCTTCCCCAGGTGCTCCGAGGCCCAAACGTTTCAGCGCTCCACCGAAATCGTCAGAGGCTCGCCGAGCTGAAGCTCAGGTGGATGTTGAGCTCGATAACATGAACCGGAATAACTCATCAGAGGTTAAAATGGCCACCGCTGTTGCTCTGGCAGTTCCTGGCCAGCCCACCAAATGGACTGCCGTTCCCAGGGGTCCACGGCCCCAGCAGGCCCCTCGACATTACATGACTGTGCCTGCAGGAGGAGTGAGGATGAACCGCAGGCACTCCCTTAACGCAGACTCATATCGGGAGCGCTGCTATGTGGCTTACCCCAAAACTGGGGCCAGTCTGCGCTCCAAGCGGAGCCTGTCCATGAGCGGAGAGCTGCCGCAGCTCGAGAGCACAACAAACATTCACCGGGCCAGGGACAAGCTCTCCAGGTCTGAGTGGCTTCTGGAGAGCACTTTATGATTTGGAGTTTATGACCTGCGTTCTCTTGTTTTCTTGGATTGGATTTGTGGCCCGTTGTGAAACAGACAGGGATTTTATGCCTTGTTTTGAGCTTTTGTGCTCTCTATTGAGGGACCTGTAAGCTTCTCTCATATATTTGGGGGCAAGGCAGGCGTACAGGGTTATGGGAAACGTTTCACATTTGTTTTCTACCTTATAACCTATCAAAGTCGTCTTTATAACGACATTTGATCAAACTCTGATGAAAGGCACAACAATGTATAAAACAACTTCATGTACAAAAATGTTTAGTTGTGTGAGATACTGTATATCTCAATGCAACCATAAGTGTTCATGTGGTATTGAATGCAGTAACCTGGACATACTGTATTATAACAAAGAAAGAAACACGCAGGGGATGGGGTTCTTATACTCGCAGTCTCATTGCCTGTTACTTAAAGTGATACAATCTCTGTAGACTTTGAACATGATTCTTGTCTCCAGCTCTACAGACAGACGGTGACATGTCTTAATTACCTTGGCGGTGGTTTGGAGAGATTACGAATGTGCTTTACCATCCCAGAGGTGTTGGAACAGAATGTAGTAGACAGACAGTGCTCCATCTTTTCATCCCGACACCCCCCAGACACAGCACAATGCAGTATTTTTGTGGCACAAGTCGACTCAGCCTAATACTGCCCTCCGGTTTGAATCGATACATTTTTATCACATAATTACATAAAGACTCAACTCTGATAGGATTCCTGTCATGACTGATTTGAGCAACAATTGAGCCAACACCAACAGCATGACAGGTGCAGGAAGTAATCTGATATCAAGTGTGTATGAGATCCAGAGGAATGGTTCATTTCCATATTTTTTACTTACTGACGTTATCATGTCACGCCGATGACAACCATTGTAAATTAACTTGTCGATGTAAGAGAAACGATAATCAAGTATGGGAGGACGTCAGCTCTTGATTTTGCTGTTGTTTCTGTTTGATGTTTACCAGTATAAATAAACCAGTGATAAAAGGGACACACTCAGACTTATCTCATTTTCAGCTCGCCTTGTGAATTCTCCCAACTTTCCCCACTTCAAGAAATAGAGAGCAGCCCTCTCTGTGCTTGAAAGTTGTTTCAGAACAAAACAATAGATGCATCCCTTATTTCAGCAAGCTCCGCCAGCCAAAGTGGTAATGAATTTGGGGTTTCAGTAGTCTTGCAGCAACACAATTCCCCTTTCTCTGCAAGTGGTGGACCTCTGACAGATCCCTGCCCTCAGCCCTTGTGTTTGTTCAAAGAGAGGAGGGAGGCAGATGATGAAAAGAGGCCATGCTAGTCACCGGGGACGCCTCTCGCCTGCGCATCTCCTAGCTCATCTGACAGCGCCGTGCCTGTGCCCTCGGACGGCAGCTACTGCGGAAACCTGCCGCAGGAGAGGTTTAACACAACCTCCGCAGTGGGAACCCGTGCACAACTAATTCTACAGTTACAGTAATGTCTCCCTGATAGCAGGACTGACATGATATGCATTATCTGCTGGAATATGAGCTCTGATTGACTGTGTATTCTGGTGGTCGGATGCTGCCTGATTGATTTTTATAGACATGCACTGGTACGCCTCTGTATGCCTCTCACAGCATGAAACCTCAAGAGGTACAGCACATTGGGCCGAAAATATGCAGGAAAAACCTGTTAAGGTGAGCTGCGCATACTGTATGTGAGACATAAATTAATTGCTGTCACCCAAACAGGCAGGATTGAAGCACTTTTATTCATTATTTCTCGCTCATTATGGGTGATTAAAATGCTGAGGAGCTTGGCCTGAACCTTGGCTCAGTCTTTGGCGAGAGCCAGAGGTGTATGTTAATAATAGATGCATTTCTGGGGAGAGAGAGACAGAGAATGAGGGGAGGCGAAGCAGAGAGGAGTAGATGGAAGGTTTTGTGAAACAAATACGCCGAGGAGGGTGGGAGGCAGGGAGGCAGGGGTGAGGATGAAGAAATAGAGAGGGAGCGAGAGGTGCAGAGAAGAAAGCGAGACAGCTCAGAGACGGAGAAAGGGAGAAGAGAGGAAGAGGGCACAGGGAGCTGAGAGTAAGAAAGAATGTAGAGCGAAACAGGACGAGGAGTGCAGGAGACAGAGAAAAGAGCATCCTTTGTAAGCCAGCCATGCAGCCTCTGGCTCTTCGGTATTCAGTGCACCTTCACAAAGGGGATGGAGGAGGAGGAGGGGGCAGTGGTGGGGTGAGCTTGGGTGATGGACCTCGGCTGGAGGTCTGGCAACGAGCAGAGCGGAGTGAGCCCTGCAGCCAGATCAGAACCACACGCTCCCCTTCACAACACTGCACGAGCCTGACCCGCTTTCCAAACCCCTATAATGTGTTTCCTGGCCCTTGTCTAGTCTCTCTCCTCCCCTCACAACTATCTGACTCCCCCTCCTCTCCAGTCTACTGTCTTGCATCATGCTGACTCACTCCTCTCAACTGCAGGAGTCCTGCCATGCTCCTAAACAACCCTCGTTCACATCCAAAACCCTCCCGCCGCCCACCCACCCACCCACTGGCCCACTTGAGAACTGAACCTGCCAATCTTTCCAAGTCCAACCTGCCTTCTACAAACAGACTGGACAATCCCTCCTCAGTCTGGGCCGATTTGATATGCTGCTCGAATGCCACCGGGGTCAGAGTGATCGTCAGAAGCATTTTGATTAACTTTTTCCCCCTCTCCTCTCAACAGTGGCGTCAATGTTCCGCTGATTAAATTCATTTTCTGCTGTCACTGCTAATGGGCTTTTCATTCCTTTGTGTGAGTTTCAGTTGGTTCTGACAGGACGAGTCCCTTTACGGAGCACTTAAACCAACATGGTCTCCGATGGCACAATTGCCTGCTTTTAATGACAATCATGATGTGGGGAAAATCACATTGGGGCATTGATGTGTCCAATTTGTGGTCAATTGTCTTATTTAAAGAGATCATTGGGCCTATTTCAACAAACTGAAGAGCCTATTAGAATCACAGTTAGAGAAGGGTAATACGAATGCGTAATCGAAGAAGACTGAGATCCTTCAACAAGTGTGTTAGCACCTTTTGCTCTCCGCGCTGCAGCTCAGTGTTTCATTATCTCCGCGCAGCAGGCAGTCTGAGTCAGAGTTACACATGAGACATTGTCCCCCTGGCAAGCATTATCCCCGGGAGAACACGTAGAGGGAGCCCGGGGCAGGATAGCGAATCCGTCCAAAACGCCACCGATATCCCTCTTATGGGGGAGCATGCAGAGGGGGAGGTGGCACGGTGTAAAATATGCACAGGCAATTCCAAAGAGTATGCATTATTGAGAGGAGTAAATGGGTCCAGGATGAACATCATGGCTCATTAATAGTGAATGTGATTACTGTTTCTGGGAAAACAGCAGTCTGGGCAAGAGGGGAGATAATTGAAATGGTCAAATCTAAACTAAAGACTTCCTTGTTTACTCAGCACCAACTGTTACCCTCTAGTCAAACTCATAATTCAAGCTGATAACCAAGTGTGATGTTATGATGTTGATTGCTCACACTGAAAACTACTTTACTCCCCTCTTGACCAGTGGTCTCCCGCACCTGACTTTGCCCATTCAAGGGGTTTAGAGAAACAGCTGGAGTCATTCATTTTTTATGATCTCAGCTTTTGAGTCAACTGCGGTTCAATTACCAACAGGATTCTGACAAAGCCGGGAGAGAAAATGAGTGAGCATTTCTCAAATCCCATTAGAAAGTGGAGGAGTCGGCTGAGTGAAGGTCACACACCAGGGGTGCTGACTGAGTGACTTCCACTGTTTGACATGCAGACTTACTAAGTGACACAGCATCATCCCGCAGCACCAGACACCAGATTTGGTTTGACGTGAACCCAGATTATCGTCTCGCCCCCCTGAGGGGTTCCCACGCTGAACGAACAGATGCTTGCTCCTCTTCCTTTCCTCTCCTGCCCCCCCCCATCTTTCAGTTACATATGCTCCAGGGTGATGGACGACAAAGAGGCTGGCTGCAGTTTACACCAGACATACCAGGCACCATTAGGAACCATTTTCTGCCCATTTGCCTGATAGCTGCTATCGCTTATAGGAGTGATTCGCTCTCTGTCTCTGCACTGAGTGTCCCCAATGATGGATCTCACATTGATCTGCCAGTGTTGAAGATCACTAAGAGAAGAGTGCAGCAACCAAGCAGATGTGCCAGCACCCAACTATCTATCAGCTGCTGGTGAAGGGGGGACAGTTTAAGCCTCTTTAAGGATCCCATTCACAGTGACTTACTAAAACTGCTTATGCTAATCTTGTTATCGCTTCAGGCTTCTGGTAATGGAGGATAGGAAGCTGTTGGGAGGTCGTGGGCCACTTTATTTTGCTAACCCATCGCAGAAGCACCAAGCAGTCCCATACATGTTACCGCATGCATGCCCGCATTTCACTCGGCCGTCGCTGCATAATTTCGACATCCACACTCACAGAAATCTGCATGGCTTTAAGGCTTTCATAACCAGCTCACACTTGGATTATGCATTGACTGTGTTTCTGTGTGCTAATCTTATTTATTGCTCAGAGTGATCTCATCTAAGTGTGCTTGTTAAGTTGAGATATCAAACCATGGTGTCACATTTAACATGAATTTCACACTAATTGGGTATATAAAGCGGTACACGCTAACACACATGGGGATATGGGCAGAAAATAACAGTGCAGTGGCCCCATAGCTATTGTTTGATCAGTTGTCATCCACTGCAGCCGATGGGACAGAGCCACTGCGGATAAAATTGAGAATGTCAGGTAGCTCTTCATAAACAAGGCTTTAAAGGTCTTTTGATCCAACTGTGACCACGTTTGCAATGTAGAACCTTCAGGCCGATCACATCTCCATGCAGCTGTACAGTCAGTGATTTGAAATGTAGATGCAATGGCTGTGCTCTTTTGAAGAGAGTTCACCTTTAGTGACCGGGTGGAGTGAAGCGGGGACGTGATGAGGATCCTGAAATGAAGCATTAATCAAATAAAGGTCGATTTGTGATTGACGTCTGGTGGCTGATGGGGGAAGAGACTGAGGCACAGGGGAGAGAGAGAAGGAAAGAGAGAGAGACTACAATGAGAGACAGAACAGTGCAACCTTCACACGGTGTGGACCAATCAAATCACAGCTAAAGAAAAAGAACAGCACATCAACACAAAGTAAACTCGAAACTATTTAACGCTGAACAGACAATACCAGGTGGCAGATTATCTGAGCACAGCCACAATCTAAATTCATTGTGAGTGATCACAACCTGGCCGTTGAGAGTGGTGGACACAGACAAACCTGGCAACCCAAAGAAGAGCGACTGAGTCAGTCTGCCAAAAACAAGGAGGTAGAGACTGAGCAACACTTACTGCCACTCTGCAGCTTGTATAAAGACAGAAGAACCGAGCTCTTTACCAAAATACAACTCAGCTACTAAGAATTCGACACGCTCTCAGACTTCAAAGCCCTCTCATTATAATATACTATGTTGTAGGGCTGCAACTAATCATTATTTTCATTATTTATTAATCTGTTGATTGTTTTTAAATCCCTCAGTGGAGGAGGAAGTACTCAAAGCCTTTACTGAAGTAAAAATAGAAATACAACAACGTAAAAGTACTCCATTACAAGTAAGAGAGTGATACTAATGTAAAGGTACACAACAAGTATTAACAGCAAAATGTACATATATATGAAAAGTAGAAGTAGTTGTTCTGCAGAAAAATGGTCCTTGTCACAGATAATTAGATTAATACTGATGCATGACTAAGCAGCATTTTACTAGCTGGTCCTCCAAAGGCTCGGAAGATAAATCGTGAGATGATTAATGAGCTAGGAAAGAAGAAAATACAAAGTTCTGCTACACAAATTTGTATTCATTTTTTTTAATTTTTCTGTAATCTTTGCTTTTTTTGTGACATTGACGTCTTTGGGCCTCAAACAGTTATTCAAATGAAACCATCTGAGAAACATGACAAGAAATCCCAAAAAGCCAAAAACAAGAGAACTACTGTTTTAATCTTATTATCAATATATTGTATTTCATAAACTCATGTGTTTTTTTAATGTAAAATCTCAATCTACAATGTAACAATAACTACAGCTGCAAGATAAATGTAGTAAAAAGTACATTATTTCCCTATGAAGTGGAATAGAAGTAGAAAGTTGCATAAAATAGTGATATAAAAAGTACAAGTACCTCAAAATTGTACTTAAGTACAGTACTTGTAGAGTAAATGCACTTAGTTCCTTTATACCACTGAAATCAGGTGTCACACAAGCCCAAGATCACATCTTCAGATTATTTGTTTTGTCCAACCAACAGTTCAGATCCAATGATTTATAAATTTATAATCAAATCCTCACATTTGGGAATTTGGAACCAGCATTTTTGTTCATTTTTGCACAATAAATGACCTTAACAATGAATCCATTAATGATTAGATGGTGATTAATAGTCAATATTGTAAATAGTTTTGTAATGTGCAAACCATTTGTTTACATTCTAAATTATTATTACTTATTATACTTGCATTGCAAACCTTGTACAACCTACTTTGGCAACAGTGTAGTTAATTATGGCCGTGCCAGTGAAGCAGTTTTGAGTTTGACAGACAGGGAGAGGATGAGAGAGGAGACAGGTGTACACGGATAGAGAGAGAGAGAGTGAGAGAGAGAAACTGAGGCAGAGGAGAGAGAGAAAGGCAGTCTATATATAGGTAGAGACAGACTCGCAGAGAAAGAGAGCTGATAAGGGGACCGGAGGTGAAAATGAGGGTGAGATGTAGAAAAAGCAGGAAACTGAAATATGAATTACAACCTGTACTGGTCTTTGGTGTGACACTGCACCAAATAAAGACCAAACTATCTTGACATTTAAAGCGTTCAAAGACAGCCTTCAGATGTGTAACCAGTTTAATACTCGGCTTGAAAATCTTCTGTAGCGATGCTGACAGGGTGGAGCGTTGTGCTCTGCGTCTGCAGCGGCAGTCCTGGTATTCAGGGGGTATCTCAGCCTCTCTCTCTCTCACACACACACACACTCTCACTCTCTCCTCTGTTACCTTGGCAACATATTTTCTGCATGGAAATAGCATCTCTTGCTGTGCCCTCCGTGAAAAAAAAAAAAGGCACTTCAAGAGATTTTAAACGTGTCTAAAACAGATTTAAGTTCAGAGATTTGACCTACAGATTGGATGGAAGTGAGTTACGCTGTTCTGCATGCCTTACCATCAAATTGGCTGTGTGATGGAGCAATGGGGGAGTTAAGAATAATAGTCACTGAGAGGCTTTCACTATATGTAACCAAGGATGTAGTGGAGTACCTACATATAAAGCCATTTGTACAGTTCTTCAAATTTACTCAGCTTTAATGTGCTTAAACATGTGTGTCTTACGTTATCTGAAGATTTAAACACAATACACTAAATTCACGTTAGACATAGCTTATACATAGTTTCATTTCCACACTGGTGGTAGCCTCAGGATTTATTTACATCCAACACCACGTGACTATGAAATTCAGCTCTTGACAAGCAGAGCACATGCAAGAGATCCTTGTGGAGGTGTTATTAAGAAATGTACAATAAATAATAAACCACAGAGGGCTGATCTGTACAGATTTCCTGATTTAGTCTCCACTCACAGATGAAGGGGTTTAGTGCAGCGACTGTGGGTATCTCACTGCTGAGACTGCCTAGTGTTTACGCTTCAGTGTGATAAACCTTTGTTTGCTTGCCGCCAGTGCAACACACAGAGAGAGAGACAAACTAATGAAAGCAAAATCCAGGCGACAAGATTGTAGGTGAGATCACTCTGGGCTGCAAATAAGCTAAGACTTGGCCAGAGCGGAGAGAGAAAGCAAGAAAGGGAATAACATCCAGGTAAACATGCAGCACAGAATTAAAAATAGAAGGGAGAAAAAAAAGACACATACAAGTGCCTTGACTCTTGGGAGAGAGAAGCCATAATGAAATAAGCATCTGAAAGAGAGCAGGTGTTGGAGGCTTGACAGACTTCAGCTGCATAACAAGTAGTGCATTTACTCTCCCCTGCCTTTGTCAATCAAAACAACCAATCCTGTGAATAAATGCACCCTTAGAAAAAAGAAAAAAAGAAAGACAGAGACCCCCAAGTGGAATCATGCCTGAATCAGCCTTTACTCTCTCTCACGCACAGAGCGTGGACTCACACATCACTCCAGTCAAAGTTGGTCTCAGGTAGAGGCAAGATGCGCCTGGTTCTGAATCTCAAGCAGCGGGTCTGAGCTGTTTAGAGGCTAAATAAGACATCAAGAATGCACTTGAGCTAAATCAATTTATTTCCTCACCAAAAACAAAGCAACACGGCTCCCTTTTGTTTTTTCTCTCTTCCTCTGTGATCTTTCCATGTGACAGACAGCGTGGACAGAGAGAGAGAGAGAGAGAGGCTCGAGAGAAACTCTTCAAACAGCATATTTTACTCCACGCACGCAGAGAGGCCTGATGATGTTATTGCATCCACCGCCTGGGGATCAGCACCATGGATAGCACTGTCACCTGGGTGAAAGTCATTAGAGTTTAGTGCCAGAAGGGGGCAGTAAGAGCTGGTCTGGAGTCTGCAGAAAGGATGACCAGGATCAGGCCAAAGAGCAGGATCTTAGCAGGGCCGCTGAGGTAGACATTTGTGCTAATCCTGCTGGCTGAGCAGAAAAAGGAATGGACTTATGTGTAAACTCAAAAAACTGCAAGTGGAGACCCGAGAAGGAAGGAAGGAAGGAAATTCCACCGAGCTGCTGCAGCTTTTAGAAAGTCTGTTATCCTGAGTCTAATGTGAATGAAGACTGACACGGAGGGTTACATTTTTATTTTTAATTTCTCTAAAAAAACACATATGGGGGACGCCTGTGGTGTGTTTATTAAAAACAAGAACTGAAGGGTGAACTCATTTTTAAGCAAAAATGCAAAACATTTACAGGCTCCAGCTTCTCAAATGTGGGTATTTTATTAGTCTTCTTAGTAAACTGAATGTTAAATAGACAAAACAACACATTTAAAAGATGTCCCCTGGGACTCTGGGAAACTGTAATGGACATTTGAACTATTTTCTGACTTCATAGAGCAAACAATTAACAGATAAATTGAGAATATTATTAGTGATTAATTGATAATGAAAATAATTGTTGCAACTCTAGAATTTTGCTTTCCTACAGTATTACCCTCCTTTACAAGTGGTGGTCCTGCATTAAAAATTGTATTTAAGTGCATTAGTTTTAGCAAGTATTAAAAATAAAAGCACTCATTAAGTTATATTATTATTATTGGATCATTATTACTGATGTATTAACATGCTAGCAGTACTTATATATATTATTATATCTGTCATTCTGTTATAGTCTGCCTATTAGCTGTCAAATAAATGTATTTCCCTCAGAAAACATAGTGGAGTAAAAGTATAAAGAAACATAACATGGAAGTACAAGTACATACAAATAAAGTAAAATACAAGTATCTCATAATTGTACTTAGTTACTTTCCACCACTGATGACATTTTCATGAATTGTGTATGTGTGCGGGATGTGATACAACAGTAAGAATGGAGGTTGTGAAAAGGATCTGATGGCATCTTTCATTAAAAGGTTACAGTTTGGCAGCTTACACAATGTTCCTGTTTCTCAAGCAGGTTTTGAATATGTTAAAGCCGATCTTCATACATGACTGGTATAAAATGTTATGAAAGACTTCCTATGGAGAAAAAACACATTTAAAACACTATGGTATGCTTTGGAAAATGGTCATCAGTATTAATAACATGAGGGCTGAACTAATGATTATTTTCATTTTTGATTAATCTGCCTATTATTTTCTTGATTCTTCTTCATGAAATGTCCAAAAATAGTGAAAAACACCTGTTATAATTTCCCAAAGCCCGAGGCTATGTCTTAAAATTTCTCATTTTATCCGACCATCAGTCCAAAACAAAAACATATTCAATTTACTATCATATATGACAGAAAAGCAGAAAATCCTCACATTTCTTTGGCAGTTTTACTTGCAGACTAGACTTGCAGATCAACTTTTTGATAGGTCAGCTTATTGTTTCCGCTCTAAATAATCTACCTAAAGCACCAAAACACTTAAATAATTTAAATGATGTAGAACTGATAATAACAAGCAGGCTAAAGAATGAGTTCGGTCAACAATTACCACCAACATAAACTGTATATCACAAGGAATTTATCCCAAATGAAAAACAAACACTTGTCAGTCAAAAAGATACACTTAATAAAGCTTTTGTATATTTCGACAGGGTTGGAATGAACCATTTTATTGTGGGCAGTTGAGATACATGGGTGTAAATATCAACAAAGGAAGTTAATGATTTGACGTCTGTACATTACATTCTAACAAAGAAAGTGATGGTCTCGCAGTCAATTCAATGTACACTTCAGGTACTTCAACTGAGACGCGCTCTGAGTAAGTTTATATTACTCATTCATCTGTGTAAAGACATAGAAAATATAAAGCAACTCATGACTAAAAGTTTAATTGGTTAACACTTTAAATCACACCTCTATCTATGTCTACGTAATTTCAATACAGCCATACAATACAAGTATACAAGGTTATTTTGTGGTTAGAGAAAAATACAACCAAGGAGGGTATGGAAATGCAAACATACAGCTGTTTTTAAACTTCTCATACATGTGAAACGGGTCACGCAAGGCCGAGGCCTTTTGTATCATAGGTACGATCTCATAATGCAGGAGGGAACAAAAAAAAAAAAATCACAACTTTACTGAACATAGCCTGAGTCAAGTGTACAATATGCACACTCGAAGGAAAATAAAAGCTATGTGAGAAAATAAAAATACTAATAGATTGCTGCTTCTCTCCTCACTCTGGTAAAAATAAGTCTCTGATGTTTGTCCATGAGTTCCATCTTCTGGCAGCCGAGTGCCACTGGAGAAACAAAGGGACTGTGTTGGCGTGGGCTCTGGGGAATAGTCACTGTGTTCCTCATCCAATGTGACAGCAGAAGAAAGGGGATGCAGGAAAACTAGCTGAATTTCAGTGTTTTTAAGTCTTTTCATCCGTCAGATTTTTTTTCATATAAATCAATAAGTCTCAAGCTTTTCATTCCGTCTTCAAAAGAGGTTTCATGTGTGCCGCTAGGATGCTCTTTTTTCGTCTGTGTGGTCTGACGCTGGTGGATGGGTTCTCATTGGTTGTTTTTGGCTTTGGCGTGTGTGAGAATGTGAGACTTTAGGTTGGTCGACTGCGCGAACTTCTTGTTGCAGCCGTCGAAAGGGCAGACGTAGGGTCGGTCTCCAGTGTGGATCCGCACATGTGTGCGCAGGTTGAAGTCCAGAGAAAACCTTTTCCCACAGCCTTCAAAGGTACACTGAAGGAAAGGAGAGGAGCAGGGCAGTCAGACTTCACATTGATCATACACTGTGTGACATCTAACGTGACTATTCCTTAAACCTCTCCTCTAAACAGTGACTAGTAATAGCGATACTCATTTTAAGGGTTTGGAGGGTTTTATTAACCTTTGCAAAACCAGTAACACAAGAGCTTAAACGTAAAGAATAGACTACAACGTAAGCTACAAACGTTAGCATGTCCAACTCACAAGCTTACTACCTACAGTAGTAACCAAATGTTGCTTCCAGGGCAAAGGAGCTTATCATAAACTAACCACTGTATATTAGTTTGAGGTTTACAGGTTATGTTAAAAAAACAAAAGCCTAATTCACATATTTCCCCACTGTGTGGAAGCTGGTTCTCGATGCTAACAGAGTTTAGGCTAATGTTAGTTCTAATGCAGTTCTGTCCTGCTCTTTGCTGGATCTGATGAAGCTCACACACCAGCCAACGTTACCCAAAATAATGTTGACAGGTTAGCGTTCATCCTGAAACCTTTTTCTCTTGTAATGTTAAAAGTGAAACATAACTTTTTGATAATACAAACAATAAAACCAAGCAGCCAAACAAGGTCAGGTCAGAACAAAATAAGTCTGATCTTACTTCTGTCCGCCTCTGTGTGAAATCGAGGAACTATTCAAAAATGACTAAGAATATTGATGGTAAATCTGCCGTCAGAACAGAAAGCTTGAAAGGCATAGCAAACTGTCAGTTGAAAAGGACTGATTGACATGTCAAAAATACCCACTAAAATATAGAGTTGTAATTGAAATATGTCAATAATTATAGAGAGTGAATTCAAATAACGACAGAGAATTTTGCAGCACAGTCTCAAAGATTAAAGACTAAGTTTTACTGGCATTTGGTACTTGGTGGGTAATAATTTGAAACCCATGAGCGAGCCATTACTTATCATCCCATTCTCCTTAGCTTGAATTTGACTTAAAACTGTGATGGGCTTATGTGCTTAAAATGTAAAAATAGTGTGAGCGTATCTGTGCGTGGGGGAGTGTGCCAACCTGGAAGGGTTTCTCCCCTGTGTGAACAAGTTGGTGACGTTTGAGTTTGGAGCTCTCGACAAACGCCTTGCCGCACTCTGCGCAGACGTGCACGCGGGGTCCGTGGGTGTGGAGATGCTTCCTCATGGCTGAGTTATCCCTGAACATCTTTGTGCAGCCCTGGGGACCGGAGAAAGTGCAGCACACAGTTGACAAACAGCACAGACAAGCAAATAATGTAAAGTTCTTCACAGCTTGTAAACTCTGAAGTGGTGCACCAAAAGGCTTTTTGTTTCCTTGTACACAAATATAAATGTCAAGTGTCTTCAGCATTTTGTATAATTTCCTTTAATCAGGTTTGAATCCTGAAAAGACTTTGAGCTGCCTCTACTTTTCCCTGTAGTGGTGTTGTGCTGTTAACAGCTTCACACTCCAATGGCAGACTGCTCACACAGCAAATAAAAGCCTTTACATTAGCTAAACATGTAGAGTTCAGATAAGGCTTGATTGTTCTCGTAAGTACAAGAAAATCAATACACTAAAGTGCTTTCTTCACTTTAAATAACCTTTACAGAAATTTCCAATTAGCCACAAAGCAACACAGCAACAATGTAAGACCATCAAACCTATCTATGAAATTCATTATTTTAGCAAAGTGGTGGCACGCTGTCGTTAGACTCACTTTATGAGGGCAAGCTATCGTCCGGGGAGCATCGTCTTCTTTGACTTTCCTGGGCTTCATCCTGTTTAGAAAAAAACAACAACATGATTTGGGAGTTTTTTTTAACAAACAAAAAGCAGACACATGATGCAAAGCTGTCCCTTTGACATAAGCTCCCATGTCATCTACTAGTCCAGTTTTAATGTTGATTTATTTAGTTAATCAATAGCCAGTATCAGCAAGAGGCTGTCATCCTCACTTGACATTTCAACTGGAGGCGGCACGGTTTACAGGAAAGTGAAACCGTGTAAATATTACACTAACATTATAAATAATTACATAATGCCCGCTCGCTGTGAACATTCACTGGTCTCACCATATAATGCTGCTAATGAGGCTGCTTTAAATTTAGCTGACCTGCACTTACAAAACTACTAGAGCTGAAACAATTGGTTGATTAATCTGCAAACATTTTTAATAATCAGGCCTTTTTTGTGTGTGTGCAAAAATCCACTGGTCCACAGCTCCTTGTGTGTTAATATAAACTATTAAATGGGTCAACTTGGGATTTATTAGAACTCTGTTGGACATTTTTCACTATTTTCTGACAATTTGATGACTATACGATTAAATGACAAAACAACTGGCTGAATAATCTCCACAGGCACTTTTTTGTAATCAATTATTCGTCATTTCATAACAAAATACAATGTAATAAGGGTCTATATAATACTTCCTTTTGGTCTACTTTAGCACATGGTCATAACAATGGTATAACTTCCCCAATAAATACTTCACACACAGCTTGCTCAAACCTTGTGCATAAACCTAAATCAATAGATGCAGACACAAGCGTGCCTACATACCAACTGTACGTGATTTCATTTTTTTTATATTATATTTACTTGTAATTTTTTTATCTTTTTTTCCCTAATTCTTATTTTTTTACCATCATTTAGAATTTTATTTCTTCATTTTCTAATTGTCAATCTTATTAATTTAATTATTATTATTTATTGTCTCTAAGCATAGCACTAATAGTAACCCACCCTTCATATAACTGCACATGTTGTTTGAGCATGTGACCAAAAATAAAGCTTTTGAATGTTAAATCTTGAAAGAGGAAAACAACAAAAAAGCAAAATTCCAATAAATACAAAAGTACATAAAACAAAAATGTAACATGGATAGACTCCAGCAACAGAATATCTGAGGACTGCAGAGTCATTCTGTTTGCATATTCATCAGACTTGTCCACAGTCTGTGTTTTTCTCAGGAAGCAGGTGTGTTTCCATTTGGGAACAAAGGATGCAGAGACACACACACAAACACATACACAGACACTCACCTGGCAAACTCGGCCAGCTGTTTGGGGTCTGAGAGGTCGATCCCCGGGATGCCACCAGGGGGCAGCTTCTTCCCCGTCATGTACTCGGAGTAATCAGGAGGGGAGTTCTCCCCAACGATCTGCTCCTCCACCACCGACTCATGGTCAATGTCTTTATTGTCATCTAGAAACACATTACAGAGACTGAACCGATAACAGATTGGTTTTTCCCTAGCCACAAGTGTGAGGGAGGGCAAACATCTGCAGCTGTCTTGGCCATAAGGTTATATTATTATTATTATTATTATTAAATTGGAATATTGGAAAAACATTAATAGACCTATTAATGACCTATTTACACATATTATTCACTTCCAACTGCTCAAAATTTTGCAGGGTTTTGCTTTGTAAATTGTGCTGTAAACATGTAAACAAACAAAATAAACTACCATATTTGATGCTGATGACACCTTGCAAACTGAGATAACAAGACTAAACATGACAAACGTGCAGAGCAAGAAATAAATAAAAAAAGATAAGCAGGGCTACAACCATGAGAAGAAAATACAATTTAAAAAATAATCATTTCAACTCCAACGTTACCCAAACGAGAGACTTTTGGCTTGAAAATATACTATTTAAACTACTACAGAGCACAGAAAAAGGTGCACAAATACATCTAACACCTGGTTTGGAGATATTTATTCTTCATTTAAACTCGTGGCTTGCTTCAATTAAGTGTACAAATAAGAATCAAAACTATTAAATCCTACTTTAAACCGAGCAGCAGAGTGCACTAAAAATAGCTCCAGATAGCTGCTGTGTCCTCAAAAACTAACCGAACAGGTTAACTGTCAGTAAGTATGTCATCCAGAGCTTTTTCATCAGTAAACACACGCTCTTGGTTGCATTAAGCCCATTTTTTATTAAATAAAGATGGATTTCCACCTGGTCGATATTACATTGCACGCAGTACCACCACACTGCACAGAGGCAGCAGCTAACCTGGCGCAGACGCAAAGCTGTGCGCTGAACCGCCACCAACAGCCGCCAGAGCTAACTGCTAACACGGTTTACTGGCTAAATCGTACCTGACTCAAATTTTAACGCTTATTAAACTTTCACACGCTTTACACAGCCCTCCGGCGCTCCTCCTGCTGTAACTAAGCAGCATGTTGGCCACAGTTTCGCGGCCTGCAAGTATCCCAAAACCTAGCTTGTCTCTACTCCCCCCAAGCACCGCCGCCATCTCTGCCTGACCGCGACTATCGCCATTTTTTCGGGGCCGCCGCCATACTTACTAGTCTCGGGGAATATGGCGGCGCCCAGCAACACCTAAAACATGGCCTCCCTTCAAAACAAAAACATTTCGCTATCATATTGTAGGGTTTTGCATCGAAAACTTGCATTATTTGTCGCTTTTCACGGCGGTGCAACGTAGCACTCCAGGAACTAGTCTGGTGCAGCAGGACAACGCCCTGGCAATGAGGCCTCATGCAACGGCTAACAACGGAGCTGACAGACACGGCTGGGCTAACGTTACTTACCCGATGCCCACATTGTAACAGAAAATTCCCCCTCCAGTGTCTTTATTTGCACCTGCTTCTGCTCCCATTTTCTTCCGCCAGCCTCCGAGCCGCTTAAATAGCTCTTTTTGCCCGCTTTCTTGCCACCGGTGCCGCCTCCCCGTTTCACCCGACCCACTGAGCTCTTCCCAGCCACAGTCACCAAAGTCTGTTCGATGTACTCGTCCTCCACCCCTGGAGCAGGTACCGGGATGAGGATCTGGTCCTCGAACCCGCTGCCGCCGTCCGTGTGCAGGTCCGAGTCATCCCCACCGACCACCTCCTCCCGAGTCTGGACCAGAATCACCTCCTGGTGGTGGTGGATCGAGCTGGGGTCGTCCGTGACCAGCGGCTGGAGCGCGATCATGGGCTGCCCGTCGTCGTCGTCGTCGTCATCCCCGCCGACCACCGTGGTCTCGATAGTCTCCACCGGTATCGTTTCCACCTCTATCTCGTGGAGCTCCACGATCTCGGCCGGCATCTCCGAGCCGTCTGTCTCAATGTACAGCGTATCTCCGGATGCCATGTTGAAGTCCGCCAGCTTGCCTCTCTCATTCACGCCGTGTTGTGCTCCTTTTTGGACCTCACAAACACACTCACACACCCCCTGCTCTGCTCCTGCCTCCGTCTGCTGCTCTCCCTCTTCTTCGATAACAACTCTCTTCACTCCGTCCCACGCCAGTTCTCGTCGCCACTATGCTCTCCAATACCGAAGCATCGCGAGACTTTGGTGAACCCAGAGATAACGGTGCCACTGGTGGTAGTGGAAGTGCCAGGGGGGTTCCCAAACTTTGTTGACATGAGGTTTAGTTATATTTAACCTAAAAGCTCTCATCTGAACATCATTTTTGTATACATATGATATAACAGGGAAATTATATACATATACATATATATATAAATATATGTATAATATACAGATAGGTGACAAGTTAAAGGAAAACACCTACTGTGTCCTAGTATAGAGTCAGTCCACTAAACGCCTCCAGAACAGCTTCAGTTCTCCTTGCTAAATCTGTGGAACTCTACTGGAGGGATGAACACCATTTCTCCAAAAGATATTCCCTCAATCATATATACAACCTTTATTTAATCAGGTAATCTCATTGAGATCAAGATCTCTTTTGCAAGAGAGACCTGAGTACAGCAGATAGAAAGAAAAACAAACAAAGCCAAACGTAACATAAAATGACATTCAACATCAGAGACAGTCACAGACATCATTAAATAGATCTGAAGATAAAAGTTTATATTGTTATATTATTTGATGTTACGGTGATGGTGGTGGAGAGCATTGTCTTACATGTTGGTCCAAAATTCCAGTGGTGTTCAACTGGTTGAGATCTGGTGACTGTAAAGGCCGTAGCATTTCATTCACGTCATTTTCACATTCATCAAACCATTCAGTGAGCCCTGGCGCACAAAAGCATCTGCGTTTAATGTGTTTCTCCACTCTTTTATTCAGGTTTTCCTTTAATTTGTCTCCTGTCTGTATATAATAGTCAATAGAGTGAACATCTGATCCAAGTGTTGAGTGAACTTCACTTGCTGTATAGATTGTTTTCAATTAAACAAATTATAATTTTGTCTGTAAAATGTCCTAAATAGCAAACATCCATCAGAAATGACAAGATCCCAAAATTATGTAATAAAAGTGGCTTATCCTGATCGTATTTGCATAGGGTTCATTTTTATTAACCTTGATTGATTGATTTATTTTTTTTCAAGATTCAAGATTTTTATTGTCATGTGCACAACAATTACACAGAAGCAGTCATTGGCAATGAAATTCTTAAATCTCAGGCTCCCTCCAACAATGCTCAAAAAAATATGTATAAAGAAAATCACACAAGTAAAAGGAGAATTTAAGACATAAGAGATGGATTAGTTCAAAATATAGGAATAGAATATAGTATATAAAATAAGATAACACACTTAAATAAAACATAAAAATATAAAATAGAATAGAAATAGAAATGTTGAGGAGGAGCTTGAGACACGGCAGCCATCCTCGGCACCATCTTCATCTTCCTTTATTTTTATTGGTTATGCTTTTTTAATAGCTCAAGCTGCACACAAAACTGGAAACCTGCAGATTTTTTTAAACAAAGAAAAGAGTTAATCAGGAGTTTCAGCTTTAATTATCAGTTCTGTGACCTGTGACCTCAAGTATACAGCATGGAGATAAATCAGTTCTGCCCTGTGCTGCATCAGATGAAGTCTGTAATTAGATCTATACAATGATGGTCAAACCTGAGTCTATAATATAACTATACTGGCTGTAAACACAGATGGTGGCCAATTAAAGAAAAAACTGCTGCTGCACTGCTCTCTATGGATTCAAGCTTCCCAGCATGTTGCACCTGAGTCCACACCTCAATCAGTGATGTCACAGCAGGTGGTTTCCTATGGACAGCTTAATGCAAACACCTGCTGTGACATCACTGATTGTGGTGGTGGTCACACGTGCTCCCTGGAAAAAGAGCCTCAGCAGTTTGTGCATTTGATGCTGTCCTTTCCCTTTTAAATTATATTAATATTTGTGAACAGCAACCCTGTAAGTCACATTTTCTTTGTTTCTCTCAAACCAAAAAGTACTTTCACTTTTTTCAACCTGCCAAATATTGTGTGTCCACAGAAAGCCGTGGAAATGATTTTGGAAAAGACAAATAAGAACTCATTTTCATCTTCCTATCTTCATGTCTCAACCAGTTGCATCCAGTGTTTAGGTAGCTAATGTGCTAAAGCTGACAAAGTATGTATTTTTTTTGTTAAATTATACGTTAGCACAAGAGGCTGCAGTCAATAGGACCTAAAATGAACACAAAACACTCCTATGGTTTAATCTATGACGTGGTGTTATAATTAATTCACAAGGAACTTAGAACCTGCAGATAATAGCTGTTATGTCTATTTCTGTGTAAGTACATAGAGTCCAATTCCTTGTATGTGTACACATACTTGACTCATAACAAACACGAACACCTTCATGAGCACCCTGTAAATAAATAAACATATAACGTACATTAATTGATTATTGGAGTTTATTATAAATCTATTTAGGAAATATTTTTGCAGGGCACTAACAGCGTCCTACATTGTGTGCAACACTTGGATAATAACAGTAAGGTTGCACAGAAACAGCTCAGATGTTTCACACCTCTCTGTGCTGCACTAGCTGTAATTTATTGCACCTATTCAATAAGCACATGTTTTTGTGTTGGAAAAAACAAAAATTAAACTGAGAAGAAAAATTACAGACAAATGCAGCAGACAGGCATCAAAATAGCACCCAAACAAACACAAAAGGAAAGAGACGGCCTCATTTATCCAAGACATTGTTCACAGTTTTATTTGAATTCATTTTAAACTTAGTGCGTTTCTTTTTTTTGTTGTTGTCAAACCAGGAAGCACTTTGTCATAAAAGGAGAGAATAAAATGAACAATACTTCACCATATCCTTGCAGCCAATAAACATTTTATTAACAACATGATCACAAATACTCTGGTGTATTATTTAATTTTTTTTTTTTGTTTATAAGATTGCAATATCCAAAGAAGTTTATTCCATCCTCGGTCTCAGGTCTGAGCCTGTTTTTTTCTGCCATGGTTCCACACATAGTCGTGTTGGNAAAAAAAAAAAAACCTTTAAAAAAATGTTCCAGGTTAGATGATGAGAAAACATTTTTGGGATGTGCTTGCAACTGTATCTAAAACAAAAAAACAAATGAAAACAACCAATATAAAATACAAAAGGCTGACACAAAATGATGTGCAATAATAATGATCAACATTATCATTACTATCATATACTCATTATCGTTTCCTCATTATTACCATTGTACTCACTACGCTACTACTACTCATATTAACAATTAACATTGACAATCATAAAAATGATAGTAATAATAATGAAAATGATAGTAATAATAAAATAAATTTAAAACAAACTTGTGAAAAAAGCAAAACAAATAAAATCCAATGAATTTTATCCATTTTCCTTCAGGCCGAGGACAGAGGGGCGAGCTGGGCTAACAAACAGACAGAAAATGTTAAGAAATCAGAGTAATCAGTGCGAGAGTGTGCCCCATTCACGTCCATCCCTCCAAACAAACAGACCAAATGTTACACAGACATGTCTGAGGTGTTACAGCAACGTTGCTGCGTTGCTTCAACACCACAGCTGCACAGGATGAGTAGATGTCACAGTTTGGGCCTCTGTTCCTGACTTCTCCTCCTCCTCCTCCTCTTCCTCCTCCTCAGGGCCACAGCAGCTGCTGCAGGGGCAATGGTTCAAAAAGGTGTTTCATGTCGGGGAGTGGCTCTGAAAGATTATGTCGTGCTAACTCGACTGAGTTCATGTCTAATGGCTGTAGGCAAAGGAGAGAAAACATAAGAACAAAGTTAGGTTGATAATATAGCCTCATAACATAATACCCTGTCTCCATTGTCCCTAGTGGGTACATTTCATTATCAAGCAAATTATCAGTTACAATTTATTATAATAACATATGTGTTATTATATTTTCTATAATATACAGTGATATTTATTCAATTACCAGGATTATTTTGTAATGTATTATCATTTTTATTATAATACTGTATAAATATATGTCTAATAAATGTGTTACTGTCTCTCTAATGCAATATATGTGAGTTCATGTAAGACGACATTATTCAGGAGTTTCGAGGCCTACAGTACATGAACAAATTCTAACATACACTATTTTCAGCTCATTTATAAGGTCATTTTATTATATGTGGACATTCAATTTGGCAACAAACAGACAGATCCATTCATTTGTTCACAATGTGATACAAATGACTCTCTGGGTTGATGATCCAAGGCCACCAAGATGGCGCCACTTTTTGTGTTTTTGTTTATTTCTTTAGTTTTCTGCTGTCCCTCTCTGGTCACATTCACCAGAGAGGAACTTTTCCTTGATCTTAGTTGCTCTGTCTATTTCTGTGTAAGTGCATTGAGAGCAATGAAAAAAACGTCAAATTCCTTGTATGTGCACAGATACTCGGCCAGTAAAGCTGATTCTGATTCTGATGACGTGATAAACATTCTTACAATGTGAATTCTTAAACACATTTTTAACTAATCAAGTAATAATAATATTGACTAACAATGTAATAATCCAAGTTATTCACATTGTTCTTATCTGTGTGAGGTAATATTATCTATCTATCCATTTTTTAAAATGCTGCTTGAGTATGTATTGCAGGCTTCAGTGTAAGTTTCCATGTTCAGGTTTCTGGGACTCTAGTGCAACCTAGTGGTCACAACTCTACACAACCACCTTACTCCCATCATCCCACTGGTTGGATTTCCAATTAAATTTTCATCAACATAAATTAGGCGAGAGGCAGTGTTGCCAAATGTTGATTGATTACCCCTCTTTAGCGTTTCAGGAGAAAATTGAACATACCATCAATGATTTCATCCTTCACTTTGTGCAATTCACGAAACACCTCTTCCAAGATTTCCTAATGAATCGCAAACAAAAAGATAACATAAGTGTTCATAGTACATCACACATTTCTTTATTTACTGTAGAGATCCTTGTACACAGGAAGCAAATGTTTAGAGCTAAAAGCAGAATCAGGTTTTTCATATCCAAATATATCCAAAACAAATGATTATTGGACAACAAAGTGGTCACATGCTAAAACATAAGGAAGATTTAAAAAAACAAACAAGTCTCATCCAAATTTTGGCTGGTGGTTAGTGTTAATTTCAAGCTCTGACTTTGAGTAAGTGTGCAGTTATTCAGTGTGTTTTCTTTACCTGTTTCATTCTATCAAGGTCTAATGAGTCTGTGTCACTGCCACCCCCCACAGGCCGTATCCTGCATAATAAAAAATCATTGTTAGATTCACTGCTGTTGTTTCTGCTTCACAGACATATCCAATGGGCGGTGCTGCTTCCAGCTCTCACCTTGAAGCCATTGACCTGTCTGCAGAGTTAGCTCGGTCCCACGGCTTCTTTGCACCGTCTAGACGACATAAAAACCAGTAGGGATTTACTGACATTTCCACACAATAGATTCTCACACAGCCAGATAAGTAGCTAGACGGAAGGAGAGACTGATAGACACATACTCTCTGTTCAGTCATCATGATCATCACCATTATCATCAGTCTCCTTCTCTGGAGTTACTTTAGTTTTTGCTTCATTTACTTTCCAACCTTACTTCTCCACTTTGGTTATTGATTTCCTGCATTTCCCAGAGTTCCCTTTAACATTAACATTGCATCTGTGGAGGGGTGGAAGAAGTAGTCAGATACTATCCTTAAGTGAAAGCAGCAACACCACATTGTTTACAAGTAAAAGTGAGTTGAAGAATGAGTCTGTTGCGTTAAAAGTCTTGTTGAAAGCCTAACTGTGCTGCCACTTGTGATTTTTCCGGGAAAGTCGCTCCCAACACCCAGGTCGTAACACTGAGAATGCAAGGGCTTTCATCAGTGGGCCATGGGCTCAGTCACCATTGCGATGCATCATTCGGCGATAGATAGTGACTTAACAGACATTTATTTAAATGAAAGTAAAAGTACAGAGGTATGGTATTATGAGAAAAATGAACTCAAAGAATCAAAAGTTAAAGTACTCATTATGCAGGAAAATGTCCCCTGTGAGTTATAAATTATTACATATTACAGTATTGGTTTGATGATCCAGATGCATTAATGTGTAAGTAGCATTATTTGCTGTTGTAGCTGGTCAAGGCGGAGCTAATTTTAAGTACTTTAGATACCTTTAGGAAGTTTATTCAAATAAAATGCTTAGTATTTTGTATCTATATAAGTTAAATAATGGTATAATGAGTAGGATTTTCCTAAAAAACAATGTATAGACTCATACAAAAATAACCCTTCTCAATCATCACTTATGACCCACTAGAAGTGTGTGGCGGTGTCTGTATCTGCAGAGACCCTGCCTTCTGCCTGGATTTTCTTATTTTGCTGTGCTCGAAATGTTTCTGGGCATCAACCTTTGGGCAGTGGTGTGTAGCCCCCAGCCGATAACAACGCGCAGGGTGTGATGTGCGGGAACGTAGCGACCAGTTGCCAGATCATAAGCACATGGGACCACCAGAAGTGTGTGCGCTTTGAGCTAGGGAGGAGGGGCCAACTTTGAATGTTGTGTTTACAAACAGCAACCGACAAATCCTACTCGTTATACCTTTAATTTAACTAATTTATATATAACTTGTATTTTCTATGTAACCTCTTAATCTGTAAAGTAACTACAGTATAGCTGTCTTATAAATGTAGCGAAGCAAATGTACAATATTTCCACTTGAGTACTAGTATAGAGTGGCAGAAAATAGAAATACTCAAGTCAAGTATAAGTACCTCAAAACTTTCCACAACTGCATCTGTTCCACTGCTGTCTTTGTACACTACTGTCTACTATCTTTTTGATCAATGATGTATTGCCTTTAGTCTTTTAGTCAGTGCGGCTTTCACAGGAATATTTGTATATTATTTTGAAACTTTAGTTATATCAAGATGCATCTTAACCGCTTTTCTCTAATAACAAACCCCCCACACAATACATAGATATAGATTGTGTCAAGTGAATGATCTCCTAAATAAATTCAGTCCCAACCTGCCGTTAAATATATAAAAGCCTCTTTCTTCCACTGTCAATCTGATGTGTTTCTCTGAGTCTGTTGTATCTTTATTTTTTAATATGTCTGACTATAGGAGATGCCCAAACCATAGAAAATACACAAAACATTTTATGAGGTTGTAACATAGTTTACTGTGCTCAGTTTTCCCCACCTGTGGCATTCTGTCCACTCCGGGTGCTGGGTGACGGAGAATTTGGGTCATCCTAAAGAAAGACACAAGGATCAAGAAGCATCACTAAACAAAACAGGACACGCTTCTTTTATCTGATTCATTTGTTGTCATTTCTTCCTCATTGCAGTAATCGCTACGATCGTTTTCATCTGTTTGCCTCGGTGTTTTCATCACTGTGCAAATATTAAAAATTACGATCCATCAAAATAACAGCGTTCATCATCATGCTCCTCTAATCACCACCAACATCACCATGATCCCTACCTCAATCATCATCCTAATTATCACTGTAAATCACAGAGTGAACATCAGCTTCATGAATTGCAAACCATCACTGTTTTCCATTCACTCACATTTTGGCTGTCCTCGGGCTTCTCTGAGGCTGCTTTCCTTCTGGGGGAAAGAAGAAGCCTCAAGTAAGAACAGGGCATTTCATCCTAATCCATGAAGATCATTAGTTTTAACTAGTGTAATAATAATAATCACTAATGAATACTGAACCACACATTGATTAAAGGCTTTAATGACCAATTATGTCTAGTGTGGCTGCAGGATAGAGATGGCAAATTGGTTTTGTGGTTTTCTCAACTCATTGCTCTGACCTTCGCGCCAACAGAGCGTTCATCTCCTCCATCAGTCCTCCGCTTCCTCCACTTGTTCGGTTGGCATCGTTTTTGGCGCCTGAAGAGCTGTCCTCAGGCTGAGGAGAGGAGAGGAGTCCAAAGTTACTTCTTACTCTCTGATATGTACAAATAGTAAACTTTTCAAGTATGTCAGTCAGGTTTGGTGGAGATAATCCAGTCACATCCTGCCTGACTTGAAGAAGATTCATCAAAACACGAAAGCCACAAAGATAAACTGGTGTCTCACTCTTTGGACGCGACGCAGTTTGGCTCCAGCGATCATAGCGGCAAGACCCGTCTGGGCGGGGGGCTCGTCCGCGTGACTCCCTCCACCCATGGGAAGCGGAGGTGGGAGAGGAGGCTGGGGTGCCCCTGCTGAAGGTGGTGGAGGCCCCGGCGGTGGTGGAGGGGGAGGAGGACCACCCATGTTCATTGGGGGAGGTACTACTGGGGGGGCCACGGAGAGCACAGCAGGGTGGCCTTGGAAAGGAGAACCTGGAGGGAAAGTGTGACATGTGAAGACGGAGAAGACTCAATCTGTCTCTACTTATATGTACCTGCACTGTGGGAGGATTTGGGTTAAGACGCACTGAGATGGAGAACATATATTTCATTATAAATATTACTATATAACTTCAGCTGACGTGTACTCTTTAATGTGAGTACCTGAGTTGGACGACCGTCGCTCCCGCTCCATGTGTGCCTGCATCTGCTGCTGCTGCTCCATCATCTGCCTAAAGGGACACGAAGGAAGCACGGCTGGTTACTTAATATCACACATGTCACGTCTTATTCTGATTCTGTCATTTTACTATCCGACAGGAACAGTGCAGCCAACCATCTCACAGCAGCAGCCAGAGAGAAGTCCTCCTGCCTCAAAGCTGCAACAGGAAACTTCAAACACCAGCAGGTACAAAGAAAAGTGACAAGTAACCTAAAAAGGCTTCAAACCCAGGAATTACTGCAGGATTCATTGTACACAAGCTGTTACCAAACAGCACTAAATATAGTAAGAATTAAATCTGTTCCTTTTTTCCCAACACATATCAGATAAATTAATTTAATTCCAGTACACATTATCATTACTTTTTCTTGAAGGTAAACGTTTAACAATAATAATAATAATAAAAGCAATAACTGATATTTTTGGCCACACAAAATTTAAATATTATCGCCATATAAAGTACATATGGCTAATATGTTAGCATTCACACATCGAGCACACACGGAGAAACATTCGGATTCATTTAGAGTCATGCTCGTGTCCACCTGACCAATGTGAGTCCAATATTTACTCTCCTTTTAGTTCTAGTTTGGACTCAACCTTAGGGAGAAATCTGGCTCATTAGTCACTAAATGCTCCGCTACGTTCACCAGCCAGTCGCTAACTTTATCTGTCTGTTGTTTGGTACTAGGCAGACCACCTGCCAATTGGAAACAACACTCACGAGAGTGGTGAGACTGAAACAAAAAAAAGCTGCCAGCTGTAAAAACCAAAACAATGAGCAGAAAGATGCTAAAACTCTTCATATAGCTGAGGGGAAGTTGGGTGATAATTCTGTGTGGGTTCGTCACTACTAGCGACACCTTTCACATCACATGTAGTCATTTGACCCTTTGTTCATATTAAAAATGTTGGTTGGAGCAGCTTTAAATAAAAAGTGTTATTTTTTATTTAGCTTGGAGTGAAATTTTTTTAACTTCTTGCCCCAAACCGATTTAATGTTGAGAAAAAAAGACTAATGACAATGATGCTAATGAAGGCCTTATAAGCAAAAACATGATACCGTTTTGTCATATTTCCTCCTCCAGCTTAAAACAAAGTTGAATAAAATATAGAAAGAAACTACAAAGTATATTTGAAGTGCACCCCTTTCATGCTTAGGACCTCAGTACCCACAAATTATGTGAAATGACATCATAAAAATGGATAATTATGTGAAACATCTTTGTCTTGGAGTTGCTACTAAACTTGCTGCTTTTTAAGAGCAACTTTAGTTTCCATGACTCCATAATTTTGTGTAAAATTGCCTCTAAATTGTGGCAGATGATTTTCTCTGTTGCTGTCATCATGCTGAAGCGGCTTTGATTTGCGTAGCTTGTGACTTAAAGTCATCTACTACGTCTACACATTTCAAATAACTTTGAATTGCTTCACAAAGTAAACGTCTTTCTCCTCGCTTGTCCAAACCCACATCACTCTCTCCTTCATGTCTGTCCATCTCCGCTCTCCACCTTACGACCGCCCCCTCCCAGCTCCCACCAAACCCTACTCGTCTCCCCTCACATCTCTTGTGTTTGATGTGAGAAGCATATGTATGTCACGACTCGGGAGGGAGAGAGAGGAGACAGCTCATGGAGAGGAAGTGGAATTTTCCAGCTGTGTGTTGGAGAGGAGAAGTGCTGAGCCAGCAACCTCGCCGATGTGACAGCAGCGCTCGCAGCGGGAGCAGAGCTGCTGAGCAACACTGCACTGCTACCACTGGAGAGAGCTCAGTTAAATTAATTTGTGTCCGCTGACACACACACACACACGCCTCACACACAAACCCCAAACCCGCACACATAAGCACACAATCACAGACGTAATCCTTTGTGCCAGAGGTACAGTTTAGCAGACATGGGATCAGATAGAGCCGCAACTCCCGTCATATTTGCTCTCTTAAGCCCTGGCATTTGGCATTTGGATGAACCAATAGGCAGAGCTGAAATAGGTTTAAAAACAGCAACAAAGACCTAGTTGTTCCCGGGTCTGTCTCTGACGGGGACAGAGGAACAGCGGCCACAGTGGAAGAAATGCAGGCCGCTTAGTAAGCCATGGAAATTGCCTCAAGTATCATTTTGAATACTCTGCCACTATGATTCAGAAAAAGGAACGTCTTGAGTTTTAGCCTTTCTTTTAAAACTCTCTGTCTTTATCTTACCCTCGAGAGTTAGTCCTGTGAGGGAGACAGAGGGTATTAAGGGGAAGAGAGGGATGAAAGAGAATAGAAATAAAAGTCAGTGAGGGCAGTTGTCTGCTTATCTCAGTTGCTAGAGTTCATATTCTCTCTGTGTGACAGGTTGTCAGACACATGGGACTGCACTTACAACCATAATCCCAACCACTCTACTCGTTTGAACCGAGTTCACCAGTTCAAATTCGGTAAATGTCCTGAACAAGCCATCCCGCCTGCACTAAAATACAAAGAGTCTCACAGGTAAACACTTTGGAAGCAGGCAGTAAATGTCACATCACTGGTGGGAAGCTCTAAATATAGCTGAGACTCTTTTATCTTTTTTCAAAAATCCAGTCTTTGGAGTGTCACTTCAGGGGCTTTAAACATTTATCTGTTTTGTTTAACCATTTCAGCGTTAAGTTTTCAGTTACCTCGCTCTCTGAGCTTCTATCTCATCTGAGGTTGGTCCATTCTGGACTTGGCGCTGGACAGCTGGACCTGAAGATGCAAATGAAGGCAGGGAGAGAGAGAAAGAGACACAGATAAAGTGAAGCTGACCTTAATAATCCATTACGAGCAGAATAATGTTAATTGAAATTAGTCTCAGTCAAGACAATTAACTACCAAATGACAGGGAATTAAACAGCAGTTGATCATTATGTCCTCTTTCGTCTGTAATGAGCAATGTGCGGTGAAAAGCATATTAATCCCTCACTCTAGGTAAATGAACATAAATGAATTCACCCACTTGGGCAGATGAAGGCAAGCAGAACATAATACAGTGTGTGTGTGTGTGCACATAAGAGAGAGCTGCTTGGCCCTGCTGTCACACTGCTCATGTGTTTACTCCTGTTACCCACAATGCTCTATTAGGGATACATGATGCTCCATTTGATTCTCAATACTGTCTGAGAACTATATACTCATCTCACACACACAGTCTTCTGGGTAGCTGTTTACTTTTTGAACGCCAAAATGAGCACAAACACACACACAAGCACACACTGAGTATTGTTCTGTGATGAAATGCAGCTTGCCGGTGGGTTAAGTGTTATGGGACGCAAGAACAGAGCGGATGAGCGAGGTCTGGAGTGTGTTCGAGCTGCTCTCTCCAAGCAGATGGCCCTAAATTGGAAACAGAGGAAATTCTGTCGTCTGCGGTTGTCGAGTCATTGACAACACACTGCAGCTTCACATATCTGCTCCAGAGGTCAAAGTTCGCAGACGAGAGAGATCTCACTGCACATTTTTGGAGGAATCTAGATATTTTTTGATACCACTGTAAAAGCTCAAAGAGGGATCATCCCTCCTTGTTTCACCGAAATCAGTTTGGACAGTTAACTTTATTGATGTAAAGAAATCACAGGAGAGGAGGCTCAACATGAAAGATCTGCAACTCTCTCTAGTGATGTGATTTGAGCTACAAGGCACTCGCGATGTAATCCGTTTAACGCCATAAGTGAGATCTGCAGATGGAGAGGCTGATAGGGAATGTAATTAATTTAAGACACGATAAGATGAGGACAAGAGGACGTCAACTCAGGGATTACAATCAAATCAGAGTGAATCATCAGTTTTCAATGAAACTTTCCTCGTCACTGAGCTCCACTGGGACAATATTAATCTTCATTGTTCCTCCTGAGAACAACTTCAGAGGAGAGGTTCAGAATTTACGTTCACGTTTGTGTTTTTGGCACCGGACTCTTTTTAAAATTGAGAAATGTGATGAAGTCTTTTTAAAGTTGCAGGAACAGAGGAGAAACCTCGCAGAGTAAAGACCTTTATTTTGGTGATTTATGATTACTTTGCTATTAAACGCTAATGGAGAGTTTTCGTCAGTGTGTGCAAAACAAAAACATTAATGTTCATCGTTTGCTTCGCTTCCAAAGACCCCGTCCCCTTCTGTCTAATGAAAGGTGTCCCTTACATAAGGCTTTTACAGCTCTACACAGTCAGGACCTTTTCAGGGTCAATACTCACTGACGATACTCTCCACTGCTCACATCTCTAATGGAAGTGACTCTCTGGCGAGCTGATGGTGCTAATGGCCGCCATTGATCAAGTAACAGAAACCCAAAAATAACACAGGACGACAAAAGACCTGACTCATGCCTACTATCAGATACCTCATCCCACACGCACACACACACATACACTAACAAATTACAACTTTGTTTCTCTCAAACACACAGGCCTGCAAATCCTGTAATAATTATTTTAATAACTGATGAATCTGTTGACAACGATTAACTGCCATCAGACCTAAATTTTTTCTCATAAGAATTGTTTTACATTTTATTTTCACATGTAGAAATGAAGCTACATCAAAATGTTCACGTTTTTATTGTTTCATGTCCAGTACAACGGAGGTTTGATAACATAAAAGAGAGATTTTCCCATTAATGGTAGTTTTAACCATGTATGTGTTCTCTGTACACATGGGTAGGCCAACAATGTGTTGTGTTTTTGGGTCTGGAGTTTCTGGTTGCCTGGCAACCTCACAGTGATGACAAGACTCCAGGTCACTGCTTGCTGAAAATAGTCCGACTCATAACTCCACCTAAAACCACAAACTGTCATTTTCACACTTTCTGTTGTGAGGTGAGGCTAGCTGCTTCCCCCTGCTTCCAGTCTTGTATGTATGTAATGTATTTCCCAAAATGTCCAGCTATTACTTTAAGGCCAATTACGGTCTGATAAGTGTCTTAGTAAGGTGTTGGGCCACCACNNGAAGGCCATAGCATATGATTCACATCATTTTCATACTCATCAAACCATTCAGTGACCCCTCGTGCCACTGTGGAAGCATCTGCATTCATTATGTTTCTCCACTCATTTATTCAGGTTTTTCCTTTAATTTGTCACCCGTCTGTATATTTAATTTACTTACAACTTACACCTCAAAACTTGACATTTATTGGTTAATGGTAGTTAATTTCTACTTAGCTACGAGGCCAAAGTCAATTTTTAAGAGTCAGTCTTCATTTGCTGACATCAATAAAAATATGGAAAGGTAACACCTTCAAATTGCTTCAAAACCCAATATATCTAAAAAGCAACATTTCTTACTTTTAAGTATGTGGAATGAGTGAATGTTGCAATTGGAATGGCATTTCTGCTTGATAAATTATTTAAAATATGAATTGACTTTTAAAATTCTCAATTAAATTCCTGTAGGCCAATTAATTGAGTAATTGTTCCAGGACTAATATACATACAAACACATACAATACATAGACAACACAAACTACAGCATTCAACACAAGCGTTGCTCTACACAAGATACACATACATATTTAATTATGTTGCATTGTTGCTCCACCACTTGTAGAAATTATTATAAAAGGTTGAGAGAACTGTTTACATGTACTCTTTTTAGTCAGGAGCTTCACTTTTACTCAGCTAGTGTCATTCATCACAGTTGAAACCACTTCTATTACTGAGTGTGAATGTTGTCATCTCTCAATAATAATCAGACACTCAACAACTGAGGAGTGACTTACAGTGAACAGTCAATCATCAAAGCAGGTAACATTTCGTGCACTTTATTTTGGAAGTTCCACTTTTTCATTTCAAATAATATTTGAACTCTGTCCTCTCAGGCTTTTGAAAGCCATAAAGATCAGGGAACCAATGTTCTTTCTACTCTAGTAACTCAATAACTTTAAAACGGACCACTTACTGTTACTCAAGTTTTTAAATATTTAGTTTTACCAGAGAAAAGAAAATGACAACAGCACTTTTACTCTGGTAGAACAGTTTAATACTAATACAGGTCAGAAAAAGGGGAAGTTGATTTATATTATTTGAAATAAAAAGAGTGACTTTGGCCTCCAGTATGAAATTATTTCCCCAGCTGACTACCTGACCCACCAATGAGTCACACACTTGTAGGAATGGACACCACAGCCTTTAAATACACACAAACTTAAAATAATAATTGCCATGCAGAGGTTCAGACACAGACAGACGCACACACAGAGCTTTACTACCTACATGACATGCTGAAGAAGAGGAACCGGCTGTAGCAGACACAGAGGCACTGACAGACCCACTCCCTGCTGACCATCTCTCGCTTTCAGCTGCCCTTCCTCCCCCTCCATCACCTCCCACTCTATCTCTCTCCTCACCTGCCTGCCTTTCTCCCCTCCTGCCCTTCCTCCACCCAGCCACAGTATCATCTGTCATCTTCTTGTAACCCACACCTCCAGGCAGCAGCAGCGCAGCGAGCATCTCTGGTTAATGTTTCAAAAGGTCGGGTTTGTCTGTAGGCTGTGCAGCCTAATGCCACTCACACACACACAGATATTACAGCAAGCTGATTCACATGCATCTCTGGTCCACAGTGAGCCTCGCACATACAGATTGTTCAGCAAGCTATTGTATTAAAATGTCACTCAAAAAATGGATGTGCTGTGTTTACAGAGCAGTTGGTATTTCACCTGGCAGCCAGGGGTTAAGCACTTTTAAATAAATCAAGAATGGCTGCTAAAGATGCGATTTAAGATTATTCTCATTCTAGATAAATCTGTAGTTTTTTGTCAAGTACTTATTCCAAGGTCAAGAATGAACTTTCAATCTAAGATTTTAAGCTGACATGGACAAAAAGTCCTTAAAGCGCTCAGAAAAATGGTTTCATCATCTACATTTCCATGACAACTGGGCAAACTTCACCTGTTGAGGAGGATTGTGTGACATTTTTGTCAACTACTGTTTTCAAGGACAAAAATCAATTATGAATCCCAATCAATAAAGAGTTTATTCAATTACTCAATGAACCATTTACTCTATTAAAGGTAAGACGGTTAAAATGGGCTACTTAACCTCATTAACAGCCAAACACTCTCCTAATATTGGATATGGAATGATGTGAAATAGACAAACAGAATGCAATTTTTCACCTTTGTGAAGCTTTTACCCATACTTTTCAGGATATTTACTCAATTAATGACTTCATCAAACAGGAATCTCTTAATTTTTTATTTGTATCTGTTAATCAGCTCATTATTCCAGCACTGGAGTAGAACTTGACGTGGGTCTTACCCCTGATTTCAAGACAGGTTTGACATACCCAATATTCAGACTTACAGGTGACAGGAAGTATCTTTCTGGCTAACCCAATATGAAAAGAGGCAGGGGAATTATCCTAAACGTTGGTATTTTGTAAGTTTATTGCCCAATATTTCTACCACAATCTACAGTATTTACTCCAATGTGAGAACAATACTGAGGACAAGAGGTTAGGTTTTGATCCTCTTACCACTAGAGGGGGCAGGCACACCTGTGTAGAGTGGAGGGAAAACTACACTTCATCCTGATCTTTGCTCTACAAGCTGTGAATGTGTGTTATATAATCACTTTGTGCACACAGATGTGCTGAAATCAGATCCTTTGTCACGTAGGAGAGAAGAAACACACACCAACATACATGAATTAATTGCCTCTTTCACTCTCTCACTCACAGACACACACACACATATGAACATGAAAACTGCTATTCATGTGTTTTCTGCGGTGTGTGTGTGTGTGTGTGTGTGTGTGTGTGATAGTGTTGGTACCCTTGTACACACAGATTGCATCTCTTCGTGAAGCGGGAGTCACTGCCGTATTGTAACGAGTTGGTAGCATTAAGGCGCCAGGCTATCAGTCTATCTATCTGTCGAGTGTGTGTATTATTCTCTTGTGTATTTGTGCACTTGTGTTTGGCTGCTGTCACTCGAGCCTCTTTGTTCCCCCGTCCCGTGTTATTAGGCAGATGAAAAGATCTGCTCTCTAGCACGGGACCCAGGGGAGATCTTCTCAATGACTCATTCTAATTAAGAGGCTGGAGGGGACTGCAGGGGGAGACACACTACTGCTGCTGCTGCTGCTGCTGCTCGAGTAATGGCTGGCAAGCTGTGATACTCACTCTGTCTCTCAGTCTCTCATTCTGTCACTCCCCAATTTACATTTGTCTGCCTTTCTCTTTCTTACACACATTTGCATACGCACACTCGTGTACTCACAGACCTCATGAGGATATGCCTGTCTTGCACATATATTCACAGCAGACATTTTGACTTGTAGCAGTCAAAAAACGTGATTAATGTTATTAATTACAGCTGTGTTTTATTTTGACAATTACACGAGAAAATGTCTGCCCTTAAAAAGGTTGATAATAGATTAAATAATGTGGATATTCTTAGATGTGATTGGTTACAGTGCATCTTAATCAGTTTTCAATTGCACTTTGACAACAGTTGCCACACTTGAAAGGCTTGCTGTTACTCTGTAGGTCAGCTTCTGCTTAGGATGCTGTGTCATGACTTATTTTCCAAAGTGCCCAGTAGAGGGGACTAGGTGCCAAAAATGAAGCTACTCTAGCTATAATACTGAAGATTTACTGCTTCTGCTGATTAAGACTGAAACCGGGAACACACTTAAGACTTTAAAGGCCCTGCACGCCCATGGTTCACCCACACTGTTGTCTTCACTTATTTTGCCTTATTAGACTCTTTGTGGGGGGGCATGTAAAGACTGTGCTTCATTAACATTTCTCTGACCTTCCTATTAGTTGTGTTGCATCCGTTTGGGTGGGAAAAGTGACACATTTATCATTCATCGACATTTATCAGCAGACTGAAAAAGTGAAAACACCTGTGTGGGTTTGCAGGGACTTCAGAGTCTCATTTATCACACATTTATGACTGAAATGAGATTAGAGCTGTACAAAAAGCGCATTGAAGCTAGACTTTACTTTTAATTTTTCTTCCAAATCAGAATCAAATGTCTAATCAGATGATTAGTGTAGCTGGAAGTCTTTATAAAAGAGGCCTCATGCACCTTAGTGCTCATCTGTATGTTAGCACGGCACTACTACTGCTACTACTAGTATACTACTACTAGTATGAAGCTAAGCTTTCGGTCAACTTTCATCAGGGCAGATATGTGACAGAAGGGAAGCCTAGAGCTAGAAAGACATCACAGAAAACACGTTTGTGCTTTGTGGTGCAATGTGGGAGATGCAGTTCACAGATGTAGTTTTTTGTTTAATTTAATTTTTTAATTTTCTCTGTATTTGTATTTGTTTTGTTCCCTCTTTCACCTTAGCATCATGTTGTGCGTGTGGTGATATTGTGAGAAATACAGACCATTGCAAATCTTCAACAATCAATAGGTGATCTTGTCCAAGCTGGGCTTTAATGTGTGCGTTGTAGTCCCCACGTAAACATTAGCATGAATATCTCTGATCAGTTTGTCATTTTCAGTGCTACACACACCGACTGTATCTTGATCTACATGTAGAAGTTGTACAACCTCAGTTGCTTTGTGGCTTTACAAAAAGCATTATTACTCCAATATGATTTTATTTTAAATCTATTATTTAATAGTAATGACATAAACTAAAAACTGATGCCCCACATGGAAGAGGGAGTTAGGAAACTGTTAGCTACAGTGTAAGACAAGATGTGTGACATAGCACCAGCTAAATCACTCTAATTCCATCAGTGGCTTCCTGCTGCACTCTGAATTTCTACTGCATTATTGATATGTACCATATTAATATTTGGCTGGATTTATAAACTACTGCTTTGACAATATAAGTGTATGATTACCATCTCCGGAGGAAGATGATACAGGCCAGTTCACCTGCCACCAAAATGACCTTCATCAAGATGATGACAAGCATTTTATCTGCAGACTTGAACTTTTCCAAGCTGTGTTTGCCATGTTTAGTCACGCAACTTCAGTCTGCTTTTTGCATTGACCATATAAAGATGCCTATAAATACAATCTGATGCTCTAGAGGGGAAGTTGAGGCTCAGGTAGGTAACAAGCATGTGAGCTCTTCCTGAAATAAGGAAATCATCCACAATAGGCTTCTTGAGCATTATTCCAGGTGTGTTCACTTGTGTACAAAATGTTTGTGCAATACACTGAGATGACACACACCTCCATCCTGAGCGCTGAGGACGTTGAGGGCAAAGAGCATGGCGTTGGAGAAGGTGGTGGCCTCCTCCTTGCTGGCAAAGTTGAGGCCATAGACCTGCCTGGCGTCCCGCCACTGGTGGAAGGTCGGGGTGGCCTGGTTGTACTTGAGGCCCTTCACTATGGAGTAGTTGATAACCACCTGTGAGAGAGGAGGAAGAGCAGAGCAAATGAGAGCTGTAGCTGACTAACTGCAAACAGATTTTTCACTGTGGAGTGTTTATCTTAAACATCCATTCTTCTTCTTTATCTGAGGGATGATACACATCTACAGATGGCGGGCTGGGGAGATAAACACAACATGATCGCTATTATCATAACTCTGCTGTGTTACAAGAAGAAAAAGATCTTTAAATGCCAGAGAATTGATGGCTCTGTGTTTGAAAGGATTTAATGATTTGTGTTTTGTCACTGCTTCCACTGTAAAGACAGGAAACACACATTCAGAGCCAGCGTTCATGAACAGCACAGCTTGGAACAGCCTTTGGATTTGTCACCTGTCACAGGTTTTATGTGGCTCACATTACGAGCTATAATTTGGAACAAACACAGTTGTTAAAAATTATGTTGGTCATTATTTTTTGCCACAGCTAGTCGTTGACATCGAATTAAAAGGTTGTCACTCATATACGGTGGGTGTGTGGACAGCTTTTTGAAGCAACATAGAAAATTAGATGTGATCACGCAGATACATTTTACCCTCTGCCTCTCAGTTTTTAGAGAACATGCAAAAGAAATATGTCAAAATACATTTATTCTCCTTTTTTCTGAGAGCTTTATGTGCCCAAATCTGTAATTTGTACCACAATATAAACACTTTTTACAATAAAAAGTATTTGTATTTTTTTATTTAGGTCAGGGGGATATGTGTTTTATGTTTGCCATTTTATATTACTGAAGATTGTTTTAGATAATGCTTAGATGACTTAAGTTCTGTTTTAATAATATTTTACTTTTAAAATGTGTTCAGTTTTGTTTGACCGAAAAATCCAATATCAAATCACACAAATTTGAGAAGAATATAAGGGTGAGACCTGTCGTATTTAGTCATATTGCAGCAGTGTGTGTACTGCATGTATCGCTTAGGTAGTCAGTCAGACTCCGCCACTACAAATAAAAAATACTACATAGAGAGATAATTACTGAATGAAAATTTCAGACCATAAACAGTACTATTAGTAGGGCTGCAACTAACGATTATTTTCTCTTTGTCAATTAATCTGTCGAATATTTTCTTGATTAATCGATTAAACAGAAACCCCAGAGTGACGTCCTCAAATGTCTTGTTTTGTCCACAACCCAAAGATATTCAGTTTACTGTCATAGAGGACTAAAGAAACCAGAAAATATTCACATTTGAGAAGCAGAAATCAGAAAGTTTGGACACTTTTTATTAAAAAATGACTCCAAACAATCATCAAAATAGTTGGCGATTAATTTAATAGTTGACAACTAATCGATTAATCGACTAATCGTTGCAGCTCTAATTATTAGTAGTGGAATTTTTACTTTTATGGATGTTTTCTGCTATTTTCAGTCATCTTTGTCAGTTCGATTATATTTCTGATTGCTGCTACGTGTGATGAACCTGATATTATTGCGTGTTCTGTGTCTTATCTCCACACACATAAACACACATGTAAGAAAGCTGACCACTAATGAGGCATTGACTTTGGAGAGACTGACAGAGGGGAAGAAGGCCTCAGTCGTGTCAACGCAGAGAAGGATTAGCGCTACTAAAGACCTTTAATGAAACGCTAGGGTTCATGCATGCACACACACACGCACACAGAGGCTTCTTGGATTCTACATGCACCTGTTTCTGTTTTAAACCACCACTATTTTCTCCTGTTAAAGTCTCCTTCAGTCTGAAGGATGAAATCTCTCTCTCTAGTGACTAAAGGGCTGAAATGAACTCCACATCTACACTTTTCTCACAGCAGCACGTCGTCATCTTCTGTTCATTACCTGCTGGTCCTGCAGTTTGACGCCCACCACTCTGAAGGTGTTGTTGGCAGTGTTGTGGTAGATGTTGATGCGGCTGAATCCCTGCTGTCCAGGCTTGATGGGCACCCACTTCTTACTGGTGTCATCGTAGACCATGACCGAGGCCCTCGCCTGGCAGATACTCTGCTCACTGGGAGTGAAAGAGAAGGACAGAGGTGAAGGAGAGAGTTAATTTTGTGCAGACTGTGTAGAATTCATCAGTTCAACAGTGAATCAATGTTCATTCAAGAAACAATTGATTTAAGGAAAACTCCACCCTGGATGTATAATCAATTTATAAATGTTCACTCTATTTCATGAGTTACTGACTTCTTGATATGCTCCTTTTTCATCAACCTGCCACATTTATCTCAAAGTCAGTTTGCAATTTCTCAGACATACTTTCAGTAAGACTCAGAGAAGAGTGTGCACTCAGCTGCGTGTTATACAGCTGTGTATAGGTGGAGAGAACATTAGTCACTTTCTACTGTTTGTAGAGATATATTATGGTATTCTTTCTATGATGGATTTCACATTCAGTGCAAAATAATGTTTAATGTTTCAGACAGTTTAAAATTTGTATGACACTGACCTCCACTATAGCTGCACTTAAAAATGTCACAATGAGATGTAACTTTGTCTGAAATCTGAGATACAACAGAGTGTTTGTATGCGCATCCTATGTTTTGGTCAGGTGGGCTGAATGATTAATCGAATTCAAACCGACATTGCGATGTAATAGAATGCAATTTTCAAATTGCGATTTTAAGAAAAAAGTGCTTGTTTCTTTAATGCTACACAATCTAGCCAACCAGAGGGTCAGAAACATGGCTAAAAACACGACTACCAGCATGTCAAGTAGGCCGACTACCACCCGGCAGGGACCGCTGACTGAAATGTTCGAGAGCTAAATAAATAAATAAAGATGTTATTCATATCAATTCATGCATCAGTTCATCTCATTTCATCGTAACATGTAGACCTGGCCTACAAGAAAGAGCAGTTTATATATTGACTGTATCCAATGTTATGTTGGTCATATTATAGAATGAATTATTGCTTGTGTATAGTGAATAATACAGAAGATAAGGAACTTTAAAAATATTTCTGTAAGATGGGATCCCAAGAAAACATAGCTCTAAAAAAAGAACCACTGGTTTAGTCTTTAGTCTTTAAAATAAATAGTCAGTGGTGTCAAAACGTTCAGTCTAATAAGGAGCTATGATCCAATGTGCAGATACCCTCTGCTTTTTGTCTGAATTTGGCCAGTTTTGTACATGAAATAGAAAGTACACCAGTCAACAAAATAGTCCAAGAAATATAAGGTTTTTAAAAGTGTTTTTTAGGGTCAAGTCTTCCTTTGGCAGTAGTGACTGCTGTGTATTTGTCTGAGGATGTAAGTGAGATAATTACAGTGAACAAGGCAACAACTCAGTCTTCTAATCCTGTGTTACACTAACAGTCTAATCCAAATGTAATCAAGCGCTTGTCCAGCATCTGTTGATGTTCTTAATGAGAGGTGATTGTAATGTGTGTGTGTGTGTGTGTGTGTGTGTGGCCTCCAGTGTTGGGTCTGCCTGCTCTCCCATCTGACTGCGTTTATCAGCCCACTGAGGCTCCTGCTCTCTCTTTCCACTTTCCCTCACTGTAACACACACACACACACACACACACACACACACACTGACTTTGGGATACTGTACAACAGTACTGCCCATAACAAGAGCGGCATTTCATGACCTTTTCCATGTGTTTCACAGACAAAAGGGAACTACAGAGTGAATGGGAAAAGAGGCGATCAAGGTGGAAGTTTATATGAGGAGGAATGAGGAGGACAAACACAGGGGAGGAACACAGAAACAATTTTGACTTGCAAATGAGATTAACAAGAAGAGTCCCATCTGTGTCTTTGCCTCTTCGCCAAGCTAAAATTAGTGGCTCGACCCCTGAGGCCAAGTGAAAGAGCTGCGTCAGAGAAGAGAAGGAGAGAAAAAAGAGAAAGAGGGAAAAGTCTTGGCTTGTAGAGTCGTGTGTGGATGCAGCACAAAGTACAGTGAAAGACAGTAGTGCAACGTGATTATAAGGATATTTAAGGGATGCTATAAAAGGAATAGTTTTGCTTATTTGCCTGAGATTGATACCACTTTTTCATGTCTGTATGCAAAGCACAGAGCTGGGGTCTGGACATAATTAGCTTAGCGTAGCATAAAGACTAACAGCAGACTGGCTTTGTTCAAAGTAAAAAAAATACAAATACTGGCACTTCTAAAGTATAAACTGATGTTTTAATTAAGAAATTGTTCCAGCTCATAAAACCCTCTAAAACCACAAATTGTTGTTAGCCACGCCAGCGGCATGGCTCTAGGGATGGAGCAACCATGTGCTTGACATTTGAGTGAAATGTCTCAAGATTGTGTCTCTCTGCAGACCAGAGACTTTGAATGGGCGTGGTAACTGCCAATCATTTTTAATTTGGCCAATCAGAGGCTCACAATTCTCTGTCAGTCAAAAACTAATTTCACCACGCCGCCTGAACCAGTTGTCAATCACTTTTTAATTCGGCTAATCATCTTTCTCATAGGAGAAAGGGGTTGGGAACCATTAAAGTAGCTAACTGTGTATAAAGTAGTTCAAACCAGCTCCACCTGGAGCAGCTCCAACAGTAAAGTGCTACTTAAACTTAATGCATCAGTATTAACAATCTAATAAAGACAATAATATATCAGTCACAGGGAACATTTACTGCAGAACGAGTACTTTTACTTTTGATACTTTAAGTACATTTTGTTGTTAATACTTATGTACTTTTATTCAAGTAAGATTTTGGATGCAGAACTTTTACTTGTAATGGAGTATTTCTACATTGTGGTACTGGTACTTTTACTTAAGTAATCTGAGTATTTCATCCACCATGTGTATTTATAGTGTATTTACAGTATATTTGTGTATTTATAGTGTATTTACAGTGTATTTACAGTATATTTGTGTATTCATAGTGTATTTATAGTACATATTTGTGTATTTGCATCTAGTGTCACATGTCAAGTCAGCTATTACTGTAGCCTAAACGAGTAGCTGTTGCAGCAGCAGCGTGTCCGACAACGTCGGTGCAACTCTCCAAATGGGCGTTATTTGGATAAACTGACCACATATTGGGAATGTTAAATGGTTACTTTCTTGCCTGAAAAAAACATTAAAACGAAATAAAGTGACATATGACAGTCCTACAGAAAATTACAGCAGCTTTCAGCCTGGCTCCGCCATTGCTGCGGATTGTTTGTGTACCTCCTCCCTTATAATACTGTGAAGTGATTCGCTGAATTAAAAAGTGATTGACAACTGGTTCAGGTGGCATATTGGAGAAACTAGTTTTTGATTGATTGCGGAGGATTGTAAGCCTCTGATTGGCCAAATTAAAGAATGATTGACAGTTACCACGCCCACTCACAGTCTCTGGTCTGCAGAGACACCCTACTCAAATCTCTTGTATTGGAAGTATTGGATTTCCAAAATGTCAAGCTATTCTTTTAATGCACTGATATTCTGTGACAGAAATTACTTAACAACAGCTAAGTCACTGAAAAGTACAGGATAAATGCTCACTGCAAGCTACCTCACCTGACTTGTGCACACATGGCATCGAATAGCAACACATTCGTCCTTTCTGAAGATAAGTATTCTTAAAGAAAAGAAAGTACCGGGCTAACACTAGGATAATGAAAACAGTGCTAGCTTTCCTTCTCTTTCACTTCAAAGCACACTGAAAGGAGAGCAGTAGGAAGCTGCTGAAACTTGTAGGACCAAAAGCCATTCAAATCACACAAAAAGAAAAAAAACTCCATATAATACCCTGCTGCATGCATTTTAAGCTGGAGGTATAAATAACTTTCTCCCAGGCTGAGTCCTACTCTCTCGGTTTTGATGTGCACACACCTGAAATCAGCCCGAGCACCAGCCGTGCAACGATGTGTTTAATTTATTTTCTTTAACTTGTCGACTCTGTTAATTTTTAAAAAGGAGTTCTTGGCAACTAGCTGAAAATGGCATCGAAGGCCCAGAAGCATGAATAAATGAGGTTCTTGTGCTAAAAGAGACTCGAGGAGGAAAAAACGGAGGAGACAGGGAGAAGGAGATGGAGTGGTGGAGGGAGAGAGAGACAGAGAGAGAGAGAGAGGAGCTGTGAAGGAGCTGAGGCAACAAGAAAACAAGTTTTTCTGACTGACAGTTGTGGGACGCACACACAAACATGCACACGCACACAAATACAGGAACGCAGCGTGGATTGCGCCACGCCACACCCGTTGAAAAATTAACAATCGCTCCACAGGATATGAATAAACCAGATGCTTCTGAATTTACCTTGACAGCACACACTCATGTTCGCGCATATACGCACACACACAGCCACAGCCACACACACACACACACACACACACACACTCTAAATGCCATCCTCTTTGGTCTGTTCATGACCAGTAAATTCAAACTGACAGGGACAGACAGAGAAATCTCAGAGAACTGCTCGGGAATCGTCCTCCACTGAGTCACTTCCACAGGAATGGTCCAATCACAGAGCAGGATGATTGGTGCAGGGGAATCATACGCAAGTGTAAAATGTGCTCACTCAGTATTAAAGCCCTCGCTTATAAAACACCTATGATGATGCACATTTTGGCTACAGCCTCTTATGCTCATAACAATGAAACATTTAAATCCAGCTATAATATACAATGTCATCCCTCAATGACTTTAAACACCACAACGTAACCTTGACAGTGCAGTTGGAGACGACTGCACCGTAGGCAACTGAATGCAACACAAACACTGAGGAGAAATGCATGCTAGGTATTGTGCAACTGATGGCTTTCTGCTCCGCGGCTGCTGACTGTGATGGATTTTCAGATTTTCAGTCTCAAACTACTGAACTCAAACAACACACGCAGCAGAAACTCAGCCCGACCCTTTGAACAAGCATCCCGGAGCGCCTTCTACCGCCTGATTTGTAGCTTAAATGACTTTAACACAAAGTAATATCACACTATCATCATTAATATGTTTTGCATCGACTTCTCAGCATCAAACCTCTTAAGTTAATAGGTCCGTGTGTCTGTCTAAGGTCAGATTAATGAGGGTCTGTAATGATAAACACATGAATTATTCATGCACACTGCTGCATGTTTGCAGGGTTGAAAAGAATAATTACTGCTCAAATGCACCCCCTTTTTTTCTCTGTTTCATCTCCCTCTTTCAAACCTATGCACACACACACACACACACATATGCTGTACACACACAGCAGCCCTATTACAGTAAGTTGTTCTCCTTTGTGTCTCAGGTCATTGCAGGGTTATTGGGATGCCTGTTTCACCCAAACTCCTTCCAAAAGTATTGGCTTTTCTCATTTCTCCTCTCCCTTGTACACAAAACAAAAACGTTTTCACTCTTCCCTAAAGTCTACATCACACAGGTCAGATGCAAGCTTTTCACAAGTATTTTGCAGTCCCCTCGTCAGTGATGAGGATATAACAGTCTGCTCACACCTGGACCAGTCACGCCGTTGGTTCACTCTAACCGGCGGCGTCAAATCGTCAAAGTGTTTCGTTCCCCTCTATGTTTCCGGTGCCAAACTTCCTGTCTGCCTGCACTAGATTTACTCTGCTAGCATCACCCCTCTGATCCAAGGTGAACAGCACAGCCATGAGCCGTCAGAGGAGAGAGACACGCTTTTGACTCACAGAGGAAATCCAGGTAGAAAAACACACACACACACATGCAGAGGAGAGAGAATTATGGTTGGAAATATACACATAAAAAACCCCTGAAGCATGAAACATAATTAGCACTTTGATCCTCTCTTCTGCTGATGAACTGCCAAAGAGGGGGGTGGAATTTAAATTTAGCGCAATAACTGCTTGGTAATGGCATTTTGTAACAGAGTATAGGTGGAATTTCCACATAATTTATTGCTGTTGTGTGAATTGGTTTTCCATCTGGGATGAATAAAGTATTTATCTATTTAGTATTTCATTAAAACTGAGAGTGAATGTTTGACTTTCTGAGCAGTTTTCATTCATTTTCCTGCGTGTTTTTATGAATCAGCACCAGCCAGAGGGCGAGCCAGTTAGCGAGGAACTTAATATCAGCAGTCAGCTATGAGCCTTTGGTAACTGCATCTGTAACATTATGTGAATTACTGTCACTCCATTCTCTCATGATCGTTTGTGCTGCTCGTCGCGTGAGCACGCTCCTGTCAGAGTGTGTGTGCTTGCACGTGTCAGTCCTGGTCTGTCTGTTACACTAATCTGTGCTGTCAGAGGGCCTTGTATACGTCTCAGTCCCCGTCCACACAGCAGGCAGGCTGCAGCTCTTACACCACCCTGCAGACATCACAACATCAAAGCTATTGTGCTGCTCCACTTTCTGGGGCCTCCGTGCTCAAGGCAGCGGTGCGCCAACAACAAAGAAGGATCTGCCCGAAATAGAAACACAGACACACACACACACATTCCTGCATGTAAATTTGTGAATACACTCACAGTACAAATTCATATTGTTCATGTACACTCCACTTTGTGTGAATGAGGGCTGCAAAGGTAACCAAAACACAGGGGGTGACATATTTTACATCAGTTGCAGCCGGTGCTTTCTGAATTCAGTTAACATAAAGTTGTTGTTTTTTTAGTTTCTCCAAATATGTTTTTGTTTGTATAAATCTGATCTTCTGCCAACAGTCAGAGTGGAGTGCAAAGGTCACGGTGTTGTGCATTTCAGTTGGGCCTACATGCACAAAAGCAACACACCTGGTGTCTGTGAACCCACAGAAACCAGCAGTGTGTGACTGATACTGTAATGTTTGGGCTTTTCTCTCTTGGCAGTGATGATACTGTCAGATGAAACTTTTTACTATCCATGCATGTGGAAATTTGTTTTTGGCTAGACAGTATTAAGGTAAGAGAAAGCAAAAAACAAAAAACCTACATGAGACATACCAGACATCATGATGTAGAGACAATCAAAAACTCAGCTATGAAAGCAGTTAAGATCCTTAAGAAAGGATGTGAAAATCGGCTATAATTTGACGTTCTTTCTCAAATTAATCCTCAAGTTGCTTCACCAAGATGAGATGTTAAAACATGAAGGCAACCAACAAACCAATCTTTATAACTGACAAACTGAGCACCATCAAACTAAGGGCTAAAGAGAAGAGACAAAAGTAAGTAGCCAGTAAATGGTGATGCTGTTTCGAACAATTTCTGGCTGTAGTTTTTTTGTTTTGAAGCTCAAAATGTCAGAAATCAATTAAAGGCAGGCTTACTCGCATCTCACCATCTCATATTTTAACAATGTTGACAGTGAGCACCGTTATAAAGCACACAGCTTACATGATCCTCAACAGGTTTTAGACAGCTTCAACAAGCAAAGCACTGTCAACTGTTAATGAAGTGATCTCTCACCTAATTTCATCATGGCTGCACTGTGTCATGGTTTCATGTTCAGGACCATGAAACCAGGAAATTGAGGACCAAACAAAGCTTCAATCAGAGACCGACTAAATATCAAGGACATAAAAATATGTAAACAGTCCATAATGACAACACTAATGCCCAAACATAACACACTGTGAGACAGAATTCCACCAAAGCTGGAATCAAACCAACTCTTAGTCGGTCTCTGCAGGTTACAGAGAGAAATACACAATCCAGCAATATTGTCCCTGAATGGAAACCTGCCAGTGGGCAGCAGTGGCTGTCATTAGGAGATCAAAATGTTGTAAACTGATTTGATGGATTAGCTTATCCAGTGATGTTGCTGAAGCCAGAACGAGAGGTTAATACATAGTAAACCTCCTGATGATGCACCACCAGCGAGACAGAAACACTGGAAACCACATGAAAATCAAAGCACCACAGAGCTGTAGCCCACTTGCCCTGCTGTCAGAAATGACAGGATATCAGGAAAAATATATTGTAACTCCACACAGCTATCTGCCAGCTAAATATGAATAGATATATAACTATAAACATAATTATACCATCATAAAAGCCAGCAGTCATTGTGAAAGTAGTAAAAACAGAGAGAAAAGAGGATGCCAGGCTGTAGATTTGAAATATAGTGGAGAAAAAATGTACTTTTAAGTATATGAATGCACTTCTTAAAACACTCACTCTCCACACTTGATGCATGACACTTCGTCACTAAGGGTAAGTGTAGTGAAATGCCACATATGCATACTGTTAATTGATCAGATGACTATCAAAGGTCATTTTGCTTGTCGGTCAAACAGAGAGGGAAATCACTGCTCTTATTTTGTAATAAAGTATGTGTGTCTCTGAGTGATCTGTAGGGTGAGAGTCAGATCCAAGGTGTCTGAACCTTGGAGCAAACACACACACACACACACACACGTCATTTGCAAAGCAAATATTGGATTCTCCTCCGAGATTTGTTGCTTCTCATTTGCAAAACAGTCCTGTTTTCTTAGCCTCAATACAATCATTACTCACTGTAGCAGCGACCTTGAGACGAGACGAGCATCTCCAGACTATAAGATTTAGCTCCAACATTCCCGGCTAATATCACTCTCTGCTGTTCTGGTGGCTCAGCAGACTGTGAGTTTGAGCTCATCTACATCTCCCCTGTCACATTCATCTGTTTTGGTTAGTACACTAACTCCTTACACGTGAATAACAAGACAGAAAATCAATTTAGGATGTAAAAGTATTCAGCCAAATGGTTTAAAAATCTTTATTTTTGTCCACTGCTGTTGCTGATTCACTATCCTTTGTCACTGTATATCCTGAAGTAGTAAAGATCTGTGGTTCAGTAGCAATGAAAGAGGAGGAGAGCGGATCACATAAAGTGTCTTTGTATCCCGCAGCCAGCTGCTTAGAGGGAACAGCCAAATCCCGAGAGTTAGCTGGCAGAACAATCGTCACCACAAATTGTTTGTCTTTTTCTGTAACTCCTTTACTAAATGCTCTCTGTTCCCCTAGACAGGAGGAAAATAATGGAGAATCCTCTGCCTGCGAACAGGCCAAAAAGGGGGCACAATGAAACTTCTTGTATATGCATACAAGTATGTGTGTACTTCTGCGCGTGTGAGCATCATCTGCATGAAACATCAAAGCTGCATAAAGCAGAGAGAAGAACAGCTGACAGCTTAAACATTTATAAGCGTGCCAGGGCAGAGCTACATTAGCAACGAGACTGAGCCTGAGCTAAACCTCAGCTTTCATAGAAAATGGGATAAATTGTGCTAAACAGACACTGCGATCCAACCACAGGGGCCAGTTGGCATAATGAGGAGCCACTTTGGTTAAATGACATTAATTTCTGCTCCCATCTGAGTCTCTAAACAAACACTCATCTACTGTCAACCGTTACTTCAGGGAAGATGCACGACCACCGACAGAAAGAGTTCGTCCCAGTTACTGCTGCTGCTGCTGCAGCTTCTGTGGAACTAGAGCTTGCTGTGTTGGATGTCGGCCATGTTTGCTCTGCAAAAAAACTTTGTAAAATGATCAAAAAGTTTTGACATGCAAATGTAATGAGAATCATAAACTAACAGGAATATTTAGCCAGGTCACCTGAGATCTGCAGGACACAACTGCCAGTAAAATCTAAAATAAAAAGGCTGTATGACAACAGTAGTTCATTTTAACAATTGACCCTACTCACATATGACTAATTGAGTCCAAAATTCATACAGGAATATAGCAAAAGCCATTACTGCAGGTGATTTGTGGCTGCTTGAGCAGAGATTTTCTTGCACTGTGGTTGAAGAACATGCAAAGTTCTTGTTTGGAAAAAAACATCATGTCTGTAACAGTAGAAAATATCTCTGATTGTTACTTTGTTTATGCGATGATATATTAAAACCTTAGTGGTAGTGGTTAAAAAAATGCCCTCTGATATATAAACCAAACACAAGTTCCTGCCTACCTACAGTATATTTGATGTTAACACATCCAAAATATGAAAGAAATCTACATTATACAGCCCATCTGTCTCCAACTGTATCTGTAAGTGAAATTAAAGTTTGACTCTTCATATTTTCCAAAGAATACCACCATTTATTTACAGTGTGTGTGCGCACATGCCTTTGTCCCGTTGTATAAATCACTGCATGTTTATGTGTGGAAGCATGTTTATGCATATATCTGTGAAAAATGGTCTAGAAGAAAGTAAACTGTCGGGCTGGTTTTGCAGGCCAGTTACATAAGCAGCTTGCTTGCTTGCGTATTTGAGGTTTTGGTGGTGAACGGGGGGGAGGTGGAAAAAAGCGAAGCAGGGAGAGTAAGAAGAGACAGAAGACTCAGAAGAGAGAAAAATGGGCGCAGACTTCCAAACAGCCTGCCGGCTCTAATACAAACAGTTATAAAACAAACCAAATTGCTCAACTTGCAAAGGAAAAGTCTAAAAATAACTGGCCTTGGCTGAATTAGGTTACAAGTTTTATATGTGCAGAAATCATACCGTGTGCTTGTGTAAATGTTAGAGTTAAGGACAGGCCATCTTGTGACCTGACAGAGAAGATGGTCATCAGTCTCCCACTGACTATTAAGCAGTGGTTCATGGGAAAGCTGCAGTGTGACTCAGTAATAGTTATTATTGTTGGATATGACATTGCGTATTAGTACCAAAATAGAACAGCGCTTTTTAAACTTCATCTCTACGGACTCAGAGTTTTAAATCATCTCTCTCTGGCCCAATTTTTGCAGGCTATTGTGTAAGCCAATCTAGCAAACTGTGCACTGTTTTAGACCACTGACACAGTTACAGGGACATTTCCTTTCAACATAGTGTAGCCAGAAAATAGCAATTTAAAAGGAACATACCAGTGTTTTTGCATGTTTAGGGCACGTATTACGAATTGCATTTATTTGGGCTTTTAGCTACACTAGAGGCGTAGATGGCAACGTATCCACCACTTTGTTCCAGGCGAAATATCTCAAGGTACCCAGAGGATACTGACTTTGGTGATTCCCCGGCTTTTCCTTTAGCGCCACCTGCAGGTCAAAGTTTTCAGCTATTCAGTGAAATAGCTTGACATCTACATACATACAAGATGGATTGGCACAAAACCACCATGAGGGTGCCTGAAGTTGACATTAGTGGTTCAGAGTGTATTTTCTAATACCTACTGGATGGATTGCATGCTAACACGCCAAACTGAACATAGTAAACATGTACCTGCTAAACATCAGCTAGTGAGCATTGTCACTGTTAGCATGCTGATGTTGATATTTACCTCACGGCACCACTGTGCCCAGTACAGTCTAACAGAGCAGCCAGTGTGGTTGTAGACTTGTTTAAATGTATGAAAGGTGTAACTGGTTTCACTTCATGTCAATACTGCAGAAAAATCAACTGGCAGAGACTTGAAATAATCGGCATTATGACTTCCTGGCTGGTTCATTTAAATGCTTGTTAGAAGCACTGACATTTAAGCAGCAGTTATACTAATTCACATAATCCTTTTAATTATGTTTGTTTTTCAGCAACAAAGTGTGTGAATTCAGCGCTGCCAAGAGATGAGCAGGAATATCCCCTCGATGGGGTCTAGACACTGGTGGTGATGGTGGTCAAGAGATGAAGAGAATGGCTGAAGGATCTGGATGGATGTGATGCAAAGCGGGCCCTGATGATGGTTGAAGGAGCCCTGGGAGCCGGATGTGATGAGAACTGGAGGTGAATGGGGTGGAGGAGGGTCGTCTCGATTCACGCTGAAATGACAGCTGACAGCAGCAGAGAGGAGAACGGTTCTAAAAATTTGACAGCAGCGAGATGATTGGCTCAGGAAGATCGTGGCAAAATTTGGTGGGTTAAACAGAAAGAGTGAACGGCCATAATCAGCTGACAGTGTTTGAAGCAGAAATAGGGAGAGAGAGACAGACAGAGGGAGAGAGAGAGAATGAATGAGCGTATAGAAAGTGTTCTTGATTGAACTTATACTAGCTTCATGTGTCTCTGTTTGTCTGTCTGTCCTTCGATTATCTCGGCAACCGTTCATCCAATCGACTTCACACTTGGCGGGTGTATTGCTGAGGACCCAAGGAAGTGCAGTGTCGGGTGTGAAGTTATTTGGGTGAGCGGTTCTCGCAATACCGGAGGCCAAGCAAATGGCCCGTTCTGAACAGGCACATTTTCAACGGACACTGCACCAGTCTCTCTATAAAGCTACATGCTTAGGAAAATTAATTAAAACATAAACACATGCATGTTCTTTTGGTAACAATTTCACACAAGTAAAAATATTTGCATTTGGCCCCATTTTCTAACCCACCATCAGGCTTCAAGACTTTTAAAACATTTGTAGCTGTTATGTGCATGATACTGTATTAATTGTATTTGTTTATTATTGATGCCGTACACCTCTATGTGATGTGAAGTCTGCTACGAGAGTTATTAAAAAGCATGCTAATCAAACAGTATGTGTCTGAGTGTGTGTGTGTGTGTGTGAGTATATTCAGCTTGTGTGTATCTGAATGCATACCAGAGCCTGGAGACCCTGCAGAGAAGACGCACACACACGCACACACGCACACACAGGACGTCACATGCACACACAAACACACACACACACACACACACACACTCGTAGACTCGACTGCCGACTGCTGAGACCACGCAAGAGCACGCTAATCTGTTGGCATGACAACTGGAGTGGAATATTCGCTTGGCCTAGAAAATATGGCTGTGAAGAAAAGATGAATGAGCAGTGAGATATAGATTAAAAAAACACAGCAACATAAGCCTTCAGACAGTCTGCTCTTCAATTAAAGGCCCCACTGTCTTTGCAGCAATACGACACAATGTCCTGTCTCATCCTCTCATCATCAAATAACTGTCTCACGTGGCTGCAACTGTGTATTAGCACAGGTGTCAGTGTATGTACTGCTATGAAATATTGTACAAGTTCTAAGCGCTGTCCCGTCGCCACAAAGGCAGTGACCACAGACTCCACACACCGTAAAGCATATCTATAACTATTTGCTGTGTCTACAGTACATGTTGCCTTGCTTTGGGGGTTTTGTTGTTCTCTTTTCAAACTGCTAATAAAGCCTTAAACATCTCTGACGGTCCACGCAGGTAAAAAAGGAATAAAGCCACGTCCTGGTGCCATAAAACAGGTCTGAATTGATGGTTTAATTCAAGCTGAGAGCCTGCGAAGAGAGTGCAAGGACGAGGTTTCTTTTACTGCTGCTCCGCATGATCGCATAAAGCATTTAATAGTTTCCTCAACCCCAGCGCTAATGCTGAGACTCTGAAAAAGCAGCACAGCAGTGAGAAATCTTGTAGGGGAGGGCAGAATCAGGAGGTTTAATGTGAGATCAGGTACGCTCTACTTTTAATGTTTGGGCAATAACCGCATGTATTATGAAGTGTGATGGACGAGAAAATCTTGCTTTAAGATTAACATAGAGTTTAAGTGGTGTGTTAGTGGTTTGAAGGAGGATGTTTTAATTTCAGTGGTTTAAAAGCCACATGTGAAAAACTTAAAAGCTCATAAAGGAGTGTTGTCGCGTCAGCAAAATGGCTGGAACACAAGGTTTAGTAGAGAGTTGGCAAGCTTGCTTCAGATGGTCTTAACTCTTGTCCTTACATCGTCTTGTTCCCTCCTGACGTAAACTCCCATCACCGAGAGAAGACGCCAGGCGGAACAATTGAAATTAAAGAGGCCAGTCTGTGTCTGACCCGGCTTGCCTTATATCAGAGAGACAGAAGAGAGTGGAAAATAACTGAGAGACTCAGCGGCGGAGGATTTAGACTTCGGATGGTCCTTTATGTCTCTGCAAAGACGGCCAAATCCTCTGACATAACAGACGCATCGGCAGAGACAACACATGGTCAATAGATCCCTGATGAGTTGACTGCAGCCCTAAACAAACAAGTTAATCTGCTGTGAACTCAGAGCAACCCGACACACAGCTGGCATTTGATAAGGTGCGTGAAGATGAGGTTTGAATCCTGCAGGTGCGTGAAGATCACCTGAAAGTAATAATTTGACATTTTGTCCTGTAAAGGAATAATTTGACATTTTGGGAAATACACTTATTTGCTTTCTCGCCGAGAGTTAGACGAGAAGATGGATACCACTCTCATATTATTCCATTAAATATGAAGCTACAGCCAGCAGCCGGTTAGCTTAGCTTAGCATAAAGACTGGAAACTGCAGGAAACAGCTAGCCTGGCTCTGTCCAAAGGTAAAAAAAAAAAGGACCCCTACAAGCACAAGATATAATGTATTAATTAGTGAGCTTTAGAGGTGCTGGTAGGCACCTTTGGACAGAGCCAGGCTAGCTGTTTCCACNNNNACACGTGAGTGGTATCGATCTCCTCATCTAACTCTCAGCAAGAAAGTGAATAAGTGTATTTCCCAAAATGTCAAACTATTCCATTGCAGGACATTTCATTTATGTTTCATGTGCGGCATTAAAGGCTTCAAGTCCACAAGGAGCCAGACATTCCTGTCTAGTTTGTTGTTCGTGGGAAGCTTGATCTCGGCTAATGAGCATTTGCTGGAATGCTTAATACAGAGTCTACTGCCTCAGGCGGTCCTCGTTTACCTCCAACTGAAGCTATGCTCTACTGTAAACATATTAGAGGGATCAAACTTTGTGCACTTCCACTGGCGAGTGTGCACATGCATGTAGGGCAGTCAATCATTCTCCCAATCAACCCAGGCGTGAGCCAACGAATCAAATGGTTGGGCAGAGACGCTTCGACCCCATGCTGAGAGGAAGAGAGAGCAAAAATGAGAAGGAGTGCAAGGAGAAAACAAGGGCCAGAGAGATAAAGTGAAGAGCGAAGAAAAATCGAGGAGGCAGAGAGATACAGAAGATAGGGAGCACAGCGAAGAGCGGGGGAGGCTTTAAAAAATGCATGCGTCTCCATTTGGCAGAGGGGGGAAAATTTCCCAGCAGAGAGGAGACTGTAGGTGAGAGCCTAGCTGGAGCACTTATGCTCAGATTGTCTAAAAGAAACACTTCCTTATCCCTGGAAGAAAAGAGGGAGGAAGGAGAGAGTGAAGGGAAGGAGAAAAGGAAGCTGTGGAGATGCCCCGAGGCTGTGCTCTCTCTCCCCCTGTGATGCCATTTAACTGCTGCTACTTACTGCGGAGCCTCACGCACAAACACACACATATGCACAAACACAAAACCCACACAACGCAGACATGTTTACATGTGATCCATTTTACAGTTGAGCGTTTGCTGAAGGCCATTAGGTTAAGTGCTCTCCATTGCAGACTACAGTAGGACCTGATAGTCTGCATTACACACAGTCACAGGCATCTGTAATTGGCCGACTCGTCCTCTTTTGAAACATACACAGTGCCATGGTGGACATGTGGTTTCATGCGGTTCCTATTTGTGCCACAAATCATCAGTCAGTGGATTCAATGACCCAGAATATCTCACAAATTTCCAGCAGTGCTTTCTTATGTTTGACATGCATGTGCGGTGGGCTCCGTCTCTAATCTGTCAGGCCACAGTGCACTGAGGGAATAATGCAGACATTAAGGCTCCTCTGGGAACCCTGAAAAACAGAAAGCCCTTCCATCATCGCAATACATAATCCTCAAGCAATAATGTACATTACAGCAGCCCTTGGATTTAAGTCAAAGGCTTTCAAGGTGAATAAGAAGCGAATGAGCTGAAGGGGAGAATCAGCTAGTACAACTGAAATCCTTTTTTTAACAGGAGTGGAGGAAAGAAAGTCCAAAAAGCAACCATCACGACGCTGAAAGAATCGTGTCTCCCTGTTGTTTAACTCAGGGCATGTTGAGGTGAGTTAACGTAAAGTGACTTGTAACGTTATCAGTGTTTGGTGAGAATCTGGCGCCCTTTGAGAACTCACCCCTCTGGCTGACACAAGTCCTCCAAATAACTAAAAATGACAAAAAACTGTAGGTCATTTGGTAATAACGCCTTCCAAATCAAACCGCGAGCGCTTTCTGATCTGAATCTGCTGTCGCCAGTACAGCATTGTCCATCAATATCTTCCAAAACCATTATTCACGACAGTTTTCTGATCTTACATTATGTCTCTTTTGTATGGTTACAAAAATGACTCGGTTAAGACGAGGAAGCGACTGGTTCAAAAAAGGACGACTCGGTTATTTTTGAAGAAACATCAAGAGTCGTGGTTAAATGAAACCAATGCTGACTGTCGAGCTATTAAACTATTTCTGTTTGCTTCTGGGACACAAAGCTCATAATTCACATGGCCACAAGAAGTCCTTGTCAGTTACATAACGTAACATGGATCCTTTTAGATATTTGAACTTACGACCAATGCTGTTGTTTTTCTCGCAAGGACAGTGTCAGCTGACAACAGGAAGAAACAGCTTTAGCTTTAGCCTCCTGGTGTAATGCTTGGTTTTTAATGAATTACTTTTTTTGCGGTTAATAGCAGTGATTGTAATTAAACCAACCAAAATCATGCTAGTTCAAATATCTATTGTTAATGTGTAGTGAAGTTCCAGTACAAGAAGACACATTTCTATCACTGTGTGGTGGATATATCACACCTGAAGGGAAGAATGGCATTTTGTCAATGTCAGCAGTGGTTAAAATGAGTTTAAACAACAGGAGACAGGAGGTCTTTTGGTAATACATTTTTCCCCTTTCTGTTTGACACAGAAAGAAAATCTGCATTTGAAATATTTTAGGAATTTCAATGGAAGTCAAAGTGAAATGAAAATGAGTCCAACAAAAAACATCACTTTGCTCACTGGAAAGCAGCTAATATCAGGTGGTCCATCAAAAACTGAAAGTCTGAAATGCTTTAGAAACTTTTTTTTTGAATAAATATTGTTGCACTGGATCTTCAGAATAAAGAAAACACACACACAGTCACACACAACACATTACCGAGAAGGTTGGGTTTCTGCTTGGAGCTTGAAGAGGCACTGAAGCAGAAGGTCTCTCTCTCTGTGTGTGTGTGTGTGTGTGTGTGCATTTCTGTGCATACATGTACTGTACGTGCCTGTGTGCTCCCAGGGATTGGCCAGCACCGGTTGTCATGGTTATCTGGCTATACTGTGTGTGCTAAGTCTACTCCGGTCACCATGGAGCCCAGGCTGGCGCTAATATCCCAGCATCCCTCGCAAAGGTTTTTCCAAGGCGTGTGCCACACACCAAAACCCCACCAAAAAAACATCATCCAACATATTTTCATTTTCTTTTTCTACAATCACTCCTTTCTCCTCTCATTCCACCCCCATCCTTCTGACCGTTTCCCTCTCACATTTACAATCCACTCTCTCTTTCCTTTTGCTTAGCATTGCTTTTCTCACCATCCCCCCTCTCTCCCTCTCCTGGTCTCTTATTTTCTCTCCCTCTCATCTCATTTCCCTCCTCTCCCTCTCTTTTCCCCTCTGTCTCTCTCGATTTCTCATTTTTCTATCTCCAATCTCCTCTCCTTCTCCTTCCCTCTCACTCAGCTCTAATGAGCTCACCTTGCTCTTAATATGGTGATTGACGCAGCTGTGTAGCAGTGTCGATTTCCCGTTTACAGTGTGCTGAACTAACTTGAGCATCGAGGAAAAATATGACAAGTGATTAATCTGCACAGAAATAGATACAACAGTCCGTTTATATGTGTGTATTTTCAATGAAACCTCTCTCTCTGCTCTTCTAAGTGAGTATTCATTACAGAAAATCTGATTTGTGAAACATTAATATTGCTTAAGGGCCTGGATTGGTTTTGTGAAAACACATCATACTTTAAACCTCTTTAATCCCTGCAAATGCACACGGGGTTTGTGTGTATGTTTGTGTGTGTGTGTCGGAGTGCCTCCCTTATGTGTCCCTCTTGCAGCGAAGAAGAGAAGAGGTGTGAGCCACAGCCGGAAATGTGCGAGACTGTAGTTTTTTTCATTCAGGCTGCAGTCTACACAGACACATCAAACGCTGATATTTGCTGACATTTCCTGATGTTTGCTGATGTGGACATTTCTCAGAAGGTCACTGAGGTGCAGTGGATCGAACCTGTTTAATTGTTTATTAGGTTTAAAACTTTCAAATAACCCTTCTGGCCATTAAATGAAATACTAACCTGGGTTAAAAACAGCAGGTATGACATGTACGGCAGCACACTGGAGTTAAAAATGTGATGATTTTAGAGATGCTCCTAAAATTAAGTGGGTGCAGACAGTTAGAAAACTGGGTACACATACTCTCACTTTCTTTCCCTCTCTTTCTCCTGGTGATGCCGCCCAGCTGTGAACGCCCTCAGACTCCCGTGGAGCCACCAGGGAGCTCGGCCAGGCTGTGATAGTGACACGCTGTAGCCCCATAAAGCTGCTCCAGCCTGGAGCACCGGCCAAACTAAAAGCTGCTTAGTGGGGCAAAACTCTGGCTGAGTCCCTTAAAGCTGCACTAATCAGAGCTGTTAGAGGAGGAATCGTCAAACGTATCGCACACAAGATTACAAGGACATCTCAAAACATGAATGTAAGGATGGATGGATGGATGGATGGATGGATGGATACAAGGACAGATGGCTAAAAATAAGCTAAAACAATCGTGAATGTGTGCTTCACTGGAGTGAAAAGACAGATATTTTCTTATGTGGATGTCACACAGCATCAGGTCTGACTTCTTGCATGCCTGAATGCAACAGCTCCATCCGGCACAATTACATCTCAACAAGACAAAGAGCAGGGAAGCTGTTGCATATCTGAGCATGCGTCTTCCAGCGCTCTGAAACCATGACGGCAGGCGTCGGCTGTGGATGCAACAAGCCACCCTGAGCACTTTCAGCGTTGATTGGAGAGGAAGAGTAGCAGAAAAAGAAAGCGAGAGGCGTAAACACAGAGAACAAAAGAGCCACAGAGGCAGCCGACAAGAGGGCTAGAGCAGCCACAGGGCACTGGATGGCAAATATAACACAACTGCTGCACTGTCACCCCTCTGTCCAAACTTGGCAAGCTCCTCCATAGGCCATCAATGCCCTCTGCTTCTCCCAGGAGCCTAACACTTTTCTGCACAGCTAGCTAACACATTAGCATGCAGCCCCATCCCCCTGCAAGGGCAACCAGCCACTCACAGCAGCACTCATCATACACAGAAACGCTTCATATGCAGCAGCAGCTGGGGATCTGTTGGAAAAGACAATCATGATGCTCTAGCTACATTTTGGGTGGATCTAAAGATACCTGATACTGGCAAAAGCAAATGGAGACATTGGAGCTGGGTGCCTCCTCCATTGAGGAACCAGTGATGGCTCTCTCATCTATTGATGGATCCATCATAAACACCTTTCCCACCCTTGGAAGCCTACCTGACTTTGAACTCAGTGAGCTGTGGCTGCGCCCCCGGTTCAGCACAGTAGATCTGGGGGAAGTAAAATCGGTGCGACTGAAGGTTGATGTCCATGGTGTCCACACACAGCAGACACACAGGTCAGCCCTGTTTCGCGACTACAAAAATGGAGAAAACGTCTGTATTTGTTGTCTCGGTTGCTTTTTCCTTTGTCTGTCCTGAATTTTCGTTCGCTGACACTTTCGCTACAGGTCGGAGTTCAACGCCAGCATCCCAAGTCACCTTCTGCCCGAATGGTCGCAGGGCTACAGAGCGCTACCGCCAGGAAGGCATCCCCTTCCTCTTCTTCTCCACCGTGCACAGAACATTCAATCCCCTCTGCTGCCCAGCACCGAACAGGCACACTAACCTATTTCCCCACTAGCAGCCACCGTACACTCAGCAGCTGTGAGCACAAGAACAAAGATGACTCCAGTAAAAGATGCTGCCTCCTAAAGACACAGGAGAAATAAAAGTAGTCCTGGTTTGTGGTCATCAATTCATCCTTTAGCTGGCAGAGAAGCCAAATTAGGAAAAAAATGAAGGAGAATTTTGAAGTGTGGGGGAAAGAGAGGGTTGTAAAAATATGAGAGCAGCCCTCAGACACATACAGAGGAGACTGAATGGGAGATGAGAGTCCTTTGGTTTTTACGCTTCAGAGACAGAGGAGGGGGGGAAAGAGAGAGAGATGGAGATAGAGAGAGATTCCCGGTGCTGTGAGGCGTTGCCCTCACACTGCCTCTCCTCTCTGTGTCTCATTGGATTACCTCCTCCCTTTCCACCACCCCCCCACCTCCTCCCCCCTCCTCCCTCCACCCCTCCCATCCTCCCCTCCCAGCTGTGACAAGAGCGATGGGCCGCCAGCCCCGGAGGCTGCTGGTCCTGCCCCTCCTTCTCCTCCTTCCCCCTCCCTCTTCTTCTTCCTCTCAGCCCCCCACCCCTCCACCCTCTGCTCTCCTGTACCCGGCCGCCGGATTGGCCGAGGCAAGGATGCGTAAGCCCGCATGGAGAGAGGGAAGAGAGGCGAGGAGGAGGAGCAACAGATTTTAATTCATCTGATGGCTCCCGTCTTTTCTCGCATATGATTTGAGGTGGCATGCCTGGGCTTGGGTGGAGCTCACAGCAACACAATTGTACACACACACAAGCATATACACACACACAGCTTTTACTGGATGTTCATTAACAGAAAGGGACACAGGTGGAGATAGAAAAGGCAACACATCCCTCTATTGGAATTTGGTAGCTCAATTGGCTGTGCACACACAGTTAGAAGCATGTTACATATATGTGAAGATGCATTTACATGTGCATAATCTGTACAATTGAATTAAATTAAATAATGCAACGGTCAGTGGAATAGGGGTCAATGTCTGCATCAATAAAACAAACAATAAGCAACCAAACTTAAACATGCAATGCCAACTTTTTCCCCTTTATTATTCCCTTGCTCTGTGTGTCCAGATGCATGTAAATTATAAGACATATACAGTAAGTGGTGTGTGGCCATAACACTAATCTTCTAGGTAGGTTCCACATCACAGCAGCCTGCCAGCAACCAATAAATCCCTCCCATATTTACTGTACATCCTCTAACATCCCTGGAAGGGTCTCTTTCTAGTACAGCTCACTCCGCTCACATCTGTCCTGCTGTGTTTTGCCAGCAGGCAATTTCATTGATTGGACAGGCTATAGAACTGTTGGATGACATGGTTTGCTCTGTAATCGGTGTGAACGGAAGTGGACATCGCAATTTGACAGCAATTTAGTACTGTTACCCCGCCTGCCGACAATGGTGTTTGGCCACAAATTTTCATGCCAATAAAATTTCATCCTTGTCCTTTTTTATATCTGTAAGATGTTAGTTCACATATTTGCCAGACCCTGGGAAAAACAGATTTACTTCAAGTAAGATGCAAATGTCTGCTTGCAATGAGTTGCATCATGGAGCCTTCTCACAGAAACAAGGCATCGTTACAGCTCCACAGCAATTAAAGCGCAGATTTAAAGGGATACTCCAGTGATTCAGAGCTGCACCTCCATGAAGCTGGGAGGTTTGCAAGAGACAGATTAAAAAATGAATCAGCAAACTCGAAGCTGAGCTATGCTGACTTTTAGTCCCTAGTGCGGGACTAGTGGGAGTGTCCCTTCAAATATATAAATTGAACAATAAATAAAAATAATTCACAAGAGAATTTTGACAGATTTTTTAAATGAAATAAAACGTAATTAGTCTCTCGCTATATCTTAATATTTACAGTTGTGCAAAGGGCACTCTGTGCTTCTGTGGGTCAACATCACAGAACACATCGTAGAAGTTGTCATAGGTGACAGAAGGCATCTCACATAATAGTCTTGAGACATCATGAGGTGTCTTAAATGCTGCATCAGTTGTTTTCCACTATAACACGAGCAACTACTGCTAATTGCCATTCCCTACCCCCAGCATCTGTCAGGTTCAGGCCATTATTGGATTGGGTTATTGTGTGGTCTGATCCTGGCATTAAGCCATTTAGTCTCCTCTTGAGCTCTGTCTTTGTCTGTCTTGTACATCAGACCAGCAATCATTACTGGGATATCCTTGAAACAAGACAAATCGTAAACAAATGGATTTTTTCTTCCCACTGGCAGCATTTTTTTCTTGTTTCCTGAAAAATGAGTCCCAAAAGCTGAATATGAGACTGGATCACTTGTTAGGGGGGATGCTGTTTGCCATGTGTGAGCATGTTGTGGAGTTTCAGCTTGATTTATAAGCTACATGAACTTCCACAGCGATCAGCATGCGTCCACACAGTTTGCACACAGGACAGTTAAATCAATAAACGGCACTCTTTCCAAATTAAACATTAGCACGCCATGGGCAGCATCCTTTTCTCTTAAACTCTTATTATGATTCACTGACCGAGGACACTGACTTTGTAACAGACTGAAGCAGCACACTGGACTACTTTTATATTAAAGCAAATGCATGAATTGATTCTCTCTGCAAAAAGGCAGCGAAAGACTGCTCACAGTACCAAGTCATTCACCCTTCTCTCTCTTTTTCTGTTCAAAAGAGAAAGACTTGTTTACCGTCATATTCTAGTTGTCACAATGGACACCAGCCTTCACCACCGTGTGTTTGTGTGTGGAACTGTGAGAGTCCTCTCTTATCTGAGCAGTGGAGAAACTGTCATCGTGAGGCAGAAAACACAGGAGGAACTGAGTACAAGAGGGAAAAACAAAAGAAAAAAAACATGCAGCAGACTGACAGATCAGGGGTCACAGACGGGGAAGAGAGTAGGAGTGATTTTACAACAAACGGATGAGGGCGGGGGGTTGGGGTATAAAAGAAAAAAAAAGGTGGAGCGAGGGAAGGGGATAGATGAGTAGACAGATGGACACACAGGTAGAGAGAGTTAAACGCCTGGTTGGGATGGAGATACACTGCATGGAGACAGAGAGAGAGAGTCAGGGGGAGGGCAAGAACACGAGGGAGGGAATCAGGGGGGAGCAAGAGAGAAAAAGATGGAGAAGGAAAAGAGGAGAGGCAGAACAGGAAGGGTGAAAGGACATCCTGCCTCCTCTTACAGTATACACCCATCCCCCATCCATCAGGTTAGACCCCGGCAGCAGATTGTATTCTAATCCTCAGAGCTACACACCACCGGTTCTACTGTGTGTCTGTATATCTGACTGTGTGTGTGTGTGTGTGTTTAAAGGGAGAGCGAGAGCAACCAAGTGCTACTGTAACAACGTGGCTATTAGCATACAGCAGGTGGGATGGCCTTCTGTCTGACACACAGCATGATTGAGTAAGTGTATGTGTGAGTGTGTGTGAGGCAGGGAGGAGAGGACAGAATAGGAGGGTGTGATGGAGCGTTGGGGTGAAAATGGGTGATTCACACAAAGCAAAGATGGCAAGAAAAATGATGATGAGAAACTGTAGGGAAGAGTGACATCAAATTTGGGAAACGTGTGCACACATGCAGCTACAGGCTGAGAGGGTCTCGAGTTTCAGCTCTATTAGGAGGTCAGACTTAAACACACGATTTTCTGGAAGCTGCTAGGTAAAGTAATCGGAATCTGATTCACCTTTAATAAGCATAAATAAGCAAATTTTCTTTTCTTTTTATTTAGGTTTTTATAGAAGCAGTATACTTATAGTATAGTCATTTAAATATGGGGATCTTCTGGGAGGCATTCTTAGTGTTGCACACAACAAAAGTGATAAACATAGTTGCGTCAAGAATGAAAATAAAAAGCCAGAGAAAACCCTGCTTACTTTCTCGCCTCCACACATCTGGCCAGTTGCTGCCTGAAGTCAGGTTTGGAAAAATACAGATATTGTTGGATGCGACAAGCCACCTGTTCTAACAGTTCTTTCGCTTGACCAGGATAGTGTAGTATCATTTCCAGTTATTTCCTTTATCCAAGTTTCGGCACTGCCAATATTATGGATTGTTCACAAAAATGTGTTTACATGTAGAGCTTTGAGATGTGAGCTCTGTGAAAGAGCATAAAACTCTGCAGCAAAGTATGTTCTGTGCGGTGACAGTGTAGTCCACAAAACCTCTTACTGGCATAGCTGCATGCCTCTTCACTATGATTCACACACTACCATGAAGGTGCTGTCACTGAGTAGACAAGTCACGCGCTCGCATGAATGATGTCGACAGATTCAAGCTGTCGGTGCGCAATGTGCCCCCACAAACACACACATACTGTAGGATGCACACATGCAGAATCAGTTGTTAAGGACCAAATATGTGCAATAAATGCATTTGCTTAGGTCTGTTTAATCAGGATTCATGCTGCTGCAGAGGAACAAGCCAAAACACCACCTCCACCAAGTTTGACAGATGAGGTGGTGTGTGGTTCTTGGATCCTGAGCTGTTTTTCCTGCATTTTCTTCTTTCCATCGCTCTGCTACAGGTTGACCTTTGTCTCATTTGTCAAGAACTCTACAGGACATTTACGTATTTGCTTTTTATGTAAACTGTAACCTTTACCCTTTAGTCATATCAGGGGGTTTTTATCTGTTAAAGGTGTTTTACGCACATTTTTAACTCCTCCTCTTGCATCTGAAATGCTTGAGCAGCCAATTGTCAAATTGGCTCCCTGAAATTAGGGGACAAATGGGGGATAAAAGGGGCTACAGTTCCTACCCACTTCAACCAATACAGACGTGAACACCCTCCAATTAAAGCAAACAATTTGACCTCATTGCCGTTGTTTAATTTCTAATCCAATGTGCTGAAGTCAAAGCAACAAAAAAAATGTGTCACTGTCCAGATACATGCAGACTACACTGTACGTTTTTCCAGCTATCCAGTCACATGTTGTTCTGTATAATCCAATCTGACTTCCCTTTCCCTTCATCCCCACAAACCCCCACAATCCACCTGTACGCAGTCACGCCACACAAGGTAAAGCGAGCTGGTGAAAGAAAAGGGATTAAATGAGTGCGAGAGGTGTGACACAGAGGAGGTTAAAGATCTCTGACGTTTCCTGTCGTCTCGGTTAGCTCACACTGGCTCATCCTCTCCGGCCTGGGGATTGGATTTCAGCTGCAAACAAATACACACACGCAGCATGCACACACACTGTCTGACTCGCATGAGCCGATCATTTTAATTACGCCACACACCAATGGGAGCTGGCAGAGGAAATACAGAGGGGGAAGGGAGACAGAGAGGGGGAAAAGGAGGAGGGAGTGATTTCCCTCTCATTCACAAAGATTTGATTACCTCTCTCTCTCTTAAACACAAACACACACACACACAAACACGTCTGTGTAGATCAGCTTCAGTGCTCTGCCTTGTGATGCCTCAGTGTGCATAATTATGACTCATAAACCACACTGTTGTCACCCAGAATGCACTGTGTTATTATACAGATTCACAACAGAGGCAGGACACGTGACCTCACACCTGACACTGGATGTATCATAGTGTGCAACATCCTTCTCCATTTTGTGCTGTGTGTGTCGGACCGCATTATGACAAACGTGGCTGTTGTTACTCATAGATGTGATGTGGCTGCAGCATCGTGCACAGGCATCATGGTACAATCTGTGAGCTACAGCTTCTGCAGTATATAAATATATACAAGTCACTGGAAGTCCATTAATTTTCCTCAAGCAAGCAGACAAACTGAACAACAAGCTGCTGAACTTTCATTGCTCTGCCACAGATGTCTGTGCATTCTTGTTTCTGCCCCATTAACTGAATAGTTTTCATAAAAGTTGGCTCACAATGTAGCTGGCAAATGTAAAAAATGAATGTGAAATTGATGACAGCCAATAACAGCATCACAGTTCTTTGCGGTTTTTAGTAGAAAGACTCAACCCTACAAAACTGAAACCTAACTGCTGCCCAGAAGTCACAGGGAGGTGGTCGGATGGATGATGGGCGTATAAAGCAAAGGACAACAAGTCTGATCCAAGATTCAAGTCAGCTTCAGATTTTCCAGTGTTTAACCAAGACCACAATCTTTGCCTCACTTTAACCGAGCGCTTTGAATTGCTTGAACATGACCAAATATGTTAAATATGCCATGGGCAAACAAATAAAAAATATTGTCACTGAAGGTTTTGCAGATTCACTCAGCATGAACATATCTATCGAGGATGCAGTCATCATTTCCTCATTATGTACACAAAATGTAATCAGGATGACATTAAGTTTCTTTCTAAACATATTTACTGTTATTTGCCAATTAGTAGTTTTTGTCATTTTTAGGAGACAGGATTGAAAGATCTTTGATTAAGTGTTAGCTCTGTTAACACATCAAAAAATATGCAACATTATCCATTTTAGCTCCGCATGCAAAAGCTGGTGCTGAACAATAATCAATAGTGGTAATCAATATTTGTCAAAATAGCAATCAACTCATTCATTAACTACTTAGGTAGGTAATGCAAGCCACATTTCAAACTGTCACCTTTTAAGTTGAAATGGCCAACTTGTTAGCAAACAGTTGCTTATGTAGCCTACACATCCAGCAGATACGCAGCAACGTTAGCTTTCATTTGGAGTCGTGTTTGTGACCACCTGATGAATCTAAGTCCGATATTCGCTCCCCTTTTAGCTCTTTTTTTGGTCTCCACCAGCTCATTAGGGAACTATCTGGTACTTAAGCTGCTAAATGCTCCACTATGTTCACCAGCTAGTTGATAATTTTGTCTGTCTGCCGTTTGGTGCCTGGCAGACAAAGTACAGAGGGTTTTTAGAGCTTTCTCACTGAAACTGAAGCTGTGAGACTTCACCAAAACAGTAAAGTCGCGGGCCGTAAAACCAAAACAATGACAAAAACAAAAAACGCCCCATAAAATTGAGGGAAACTGGGTGATAATTATCTGTGGGTTCGTCATGATTGACCCCTGTCACATAGATATAATCCTTTGATCCATTGGTCATATAAAAATATTCATCATAGCAGCTTTAACTATTCAACAGATGGTGTTTTAATGGCTATGAAACCTTGTAACATTGAAAACTGATGTTAAAGCTATTTTTAGGATTATAAAAAAGCAGTGCAGGACTGCATCCTCCATAGCCTGCGGTTGAAAATTAGTCAGAATTTCCAACATCTCCGGAACAAAATGTAAAAGAAAATACCTCAACTTTAAAGTTGTAACTTTGTAACAGGAGTGTAATCAAGAGCACGCACCCGTGCAGCTTCAAAGCACACAGCTGTGCACTGAGAACAATGCAGAGAGAGAAATCTGACCTCCACTGCCAGTCATGACTCTCTGGTACAGCAGGACACCACAGGCAGTACCACAAGACGTTTTGATTTATTTCAGGTCAGGCACCAGATGTATGCAATATTGGTTTACAGTGTAGGTGTATTATGGAAATGCCCAAGTTATCCCCTCCACTTTGCAACCTCTTTGAAGCTTTTTTTTTGCTCTTACAACACACCTACAGTGCAATAAGAAATCATACATTTCACACTTCTATGCATTTGCATCAGCCTGCCTGTTGCCATAAATGAGCATTCAGGGTTAAACTGAGTTCACCTCTATGTGCTCGCCCTTGTCCTGTACTAATTCAGCACGCAGTTACTATTAATGTTTGTATTCATGGGTCACACACATACCACCAACTGCTCCTGTCAATACACATCAGGCAACAGTGATGACGCTGGATCGATAGCACCCACACTTCACTTTCAGAGCATAATGAAACACTCCACAATCCACGCAAATGGAGGTGGTGACGATGGTGGGAGGCCACCACGGGCAGGCTCAGGCCGCAGGCAGGACCACACATCAATCCTGCTGTCAGACTTCATGAGAGGGGTGGGTCTGTCGCGAGCAAATGTACAAAGCAGTCATTTAGTTACAGAATAACATAACATGCAGCTAACAAGTACACAAGGCTTTGTCTTAGTCAAAGTGGCACCTCTTAGTCTGTGCAGTTATTTGCAGCACATCACATCTCCGGTCATTTGCATAAACTGACCGTTAATATGACTTGATTATGAATGATTTGATTTATATGAAATGTCAAATTTGCATCGAGTCAGTTTTGTGAGAAAGATGATAATACAAAGTAAATGAAGCAACAAGTTATTTACATGAAAAAACAACACAATAACAAAGTAAAATTCTCCTGAAATAGTCAGAAATATGTCAGAAACTGTCCTTAAAATAGTCATCTTCAGATCTCTCTGTGAGGAGAAAAAAATTCATTTCAATTATAAAATAAAAATTTTATAAACCCCCCCCACCAAAAAAAAGGAAAATAATGGAAAATGTTCATCACAGTTTCTCTGAGCATGAGTTTAGTCTTCAAATTGTTTGTTTTGTCTGACCAACAGTTCAAACCCCAAAACATATTACATTTACAACGATCCAAAAAAGAGAAAAGCAGCAAATTATCATATTTGAGAGGCTGGAACCAGCAGATGTTTTACATCTTTTGCTTGATAAATGATTCATCAGTAAAACTAGACTAAGAGTCTAGAGAAATGTTAAGGGCTCTGTGAAGCTGAATTTAGGCACAGTGGTGCTTTGAGCTAAATGCTAACTTTAGCTAACTTTAGCTAACATGCTCACAATGACAATGTTAACATGCTAATGTTTAGCAGGTATACTGTGTACCATGTTCACCATCTTAGTTTAGTGTGTATTATTATTATTATACTATTATAAATAAAGTATTGGACAAATTAAAAAATTTGACCTGATGATGGTGCTCGATGAAAAGTAAAGGGATCACCAAAGTTATTACAATTCATCCTGAGAGGTACATTAACGTGTGTCGTAAATTTAAAGGTAATCCATCCGACAGTTGTTGAGATATTTCACTCAAATTTTACTACAAACCACAAATGTGCCTCAACCTCACGGTGGCACTAAAGGAAAAGTCAGGAAGTCACCAAAGTCAAGAGGACTCACTGTCTGGGGACATAAATAAATAATAATAATAATAATAAATTCATCGAATAGTTGTACAGATATTTCAGTCTGGACCAAAGTGGACCGACTGACCAGCTGACCCTAGAGCCATGCCACTACTCAGGTCTACAATCAAGAGCACATAAAGCAACAAACGAGTGCATCACATATCCAGGAGTTACTGGTGTCGTGTCAGACCAGTAGGTTAACATGGAAAAGATGTGCCGCCTTTACAAATCCCAGCCTATCAATCAATAAGTGGGAGAGAGGGAGAGATGGTGGAGAAGGAAACTGGAAAGATAAAATGATCAGCCTCCAGAAGAGGAATCAGACATTCAGGCTCCATCAAGCCAGGGATCAGTCCTTCAACCCTAATCCCAGACTGGAATCACAAACCCCGGCTTTACTGTCCCAGGATTTTCCCCCAGAGACCTACAGCACCTTCAACCTCTCCACAGCTGCAGATAATTAAACTAATATGTCTAATCTTGACAAATGAGAAACAGATACTGTGACTGTGTTGGTTTCAAGCGTCTGACTCCCCCAGTAATTGAAAAAGGAAAAGCCCAAACAGGATTAGATATCAAGATCTTTCAAGCATGAGCCTTGGTAAAACATTTATATGACATGATTTATGAAATATGGCTGTTCATTTTCTGTATAAACAACAGAGCAGACTACTCTGCAAAGCCAGAGTGTTGTGTGAGAAATCAGATCTTTTAAACTCGATCTTCTTTCTAGAAGATGCCCTTGACTTTATATGATGTGATGTTCTTTGTGCCGATGTTAAATCTAAACCCTGGCAATGACTTGTGACCTTTAAAAACACTTCAAAACACCCCAGTTTCTGCAATTCGCCTTGACACTACTGTACATCTGACCTTGAGTAATGTATGTTTGAACTGCAGCTCACAGCACTGAGATCAATGCTCATTAGATCAAAGCACAAAACAGCCGTTTGTGTCCTACTGACATGCAAACTATAGTAGGACAGCAAAGACACACACACACATCAGCAGAACTGATAGACTTGCTCAATCGTGCACGTAGAGCTGCAACAGTTAGTCGATTAATCAATTAGTTGCCAACTATTAAATTAATCGGCAACTATTTTGATAATCGATTCATCGTTTTGAGTCATTTTTTAAGAAAAAGTGTCCAAATTTCAGCTTCTCAAAATGTGAATATTTTCTGGTTTCTTTAGTCCTCTATGACAGTAAACTGAATATCTTTGGGTTGTGGACAAAAACAGCATTTGAGGACGTCACCTTGGGCTATGGAAACAGTGATTTTCACCATTTTCTGACATTTTCTGGGCACAACAACTAATCAATTAATCGAGAAAATCGATCATGATCAATCAATAATGAAAATAATGATTAGTTGCAGCCCTACTTGCACATTTTAAGTCGTACAAACACGTGGACAGAGGAGGAAACAAACTGACCACATGCTGACAAGCAGAGACACACTCACTTGCACCCAGCTGAGCCGCAACTAACTGTATGAAGCGCCGGCTTGTTGTGGTGAGTCACAGTCTATGTTGCCACCTACAGAGCACCTCTGTAAAGCACAGAATCACTCATCCTAAATCACAGAGTATCTAAATGGCTGTCAGACAAAACCATAAATAACAAGAGTATCAGCAGACAGCTTGTCGGGGTAGTTTACATCAAACAGAAGCTCCTCCGTAGTTACACTTCTGAGGTTTGGGAATTATTTACACAGTCTAGCACATTAAAAGTGACAAATTAAAGTGTGCTTGCATGCTGAAAAACGTTTGATTTGAGGGAAGTGTTGATGTGCGCTGTCGTCCCATAATGCAATGCACAAAGGAAATGGACCGTCCGCTCTTAGGTCGAAGAAATACGACTAAAACAAATTATGGATGAAGGTAAAACAGCTCTAGAAACAACTCAGAAAACAAAAAAGGCTTTCTCATCTCTGGAAAAACCTTTAGCTGTCTGCTTGTGAAGCTTAATTGATGGTGACATTTTACTTATTTTACTTTATTTTTTGTCTTTTATCATTTTCTCTCTATTTCTTGCATACTAAATGAAAAAAAAACAGCATACTATGAGAATTAGATATACAGTACAATGATTACTTACTATAAAGTAAGACATAGCATAAATATATTCCGGTGTGGCCCTGGGTGGAACCATCTTCCATACATCAGTATTAACATACATGTGGATTAAGAGCCTTGCTCGAGGGCACATGTCAAGCCATATAAGAGTGTGTTTGGTACCATCAACATAAGACAGAGCTGAGATGGCAGTAGAGACAGTAGCAGCACAGAGAAAAGCAGCGAGAGGTTGAGGGGGAGCTTGTTAAAAGCGACACTGACCCAGGGGCACCCCGGTGGCAAAATCCTACTCTGACCTTGGGACACACACACACACACAGATTTCATTGCCAACAGCAATTAGAGTCCGCTCAGGGTTCCTCCTGTTCATGTTGAACCTGTGCCAAGCGCCGGTGCCCCACCCACATCTGTGTAGCAGCAGGCTTGCAGCTGATTGGCTGCACCGGCTGGGCCCTGCCAGTAACATTTCACCTGATAGGCTCTTGCAGCCAGCCAGTGAAACCAGCGCTTTCATCCCTGAGACAGCTGTGTCTGGATGCTGTAATGAATACTCTCAGCTGATTGGTTCTCAGCTGGGAAGGTGTGTGTGCGCGTGCATGCGGTGGGCTTCATCTGCGTGCGTGCACATAGGCTAGGTGTGCTTAAAAAAAAAAAAATAGGAAACACATGCGATTGCTTTGTAAGTCCAGCGGTCACATATAGTGTCGCAATTAAGCGGCATAACGCTTATAACAATTCTGCACGTGTAGTCTGGTTTCCATGACAACACCTCTCTTTCTCTGCAGACAACCTCCACGTGACACATCACAGAGTCAGAGATGTTAGCTCTGTATTTATGGCTGTGGAAATCTTAATGTGCTGCTCTCAGATCAGCCGCTCCTCTTAAAGGTCCACATTCTGTCGGCCAACAGGTGACCCGCCGGTCAATAAAGAGCGCGTGGTGCTCTGATACACCTTTTGTGCTGCGGTGACACGCAGCTCGCAGGCCTCTGAATGAGAAGTGCGCCGATGAAACGAACAGTGTGCCCGTTATTAGGATGTTTTTGGCTTATCTATCTGTATCCTGTGGTATCCCAGAATAATGCGCAGTTGAATCACAGCAGTCTGCGCTTTATTGTGCAGCAAAAGAGCAACGCATGCTTACCTCATCTTCCCCTCCTGCCCGTTTGAATGAGATGAATAATGTTTTCTTTGTCCTTGAGTTCAGTTCCAGTAAAAATGATCCAGCAGCAGCTCCGGGTGTTTCAGTGAAAACAGCGATGCTGCCAGCGAAGCCTGCAGCCGGCTGGATGTGCAGATGTTGAGGGGTGGAAAAGGCGACAGGGTGTGGAAAATGCTACACGGATGCCCACAGTTTCCAGGTCTGTCTTTGAAAAATAAACGCGCGTTCTCCGCTGTCTTGTCAGGCGGCCGGTGGTTCCGTCGAGGCCATCTCTCAGAGGGCGGCACGCCGCTGTCCGCAGGACGAGAAGCCGGGCGGAGTGGCTGACAGCGGCTTCTGAGGTGCCATCTTTTCCTCCCTTCAACCACTGGGAGGCTGGATGGAGAGAGAGAGAGAGAGGCAGAGGGAGGGAGAGAGAGAGAGAGAGAGAGCTGCTGAAATATTCAAGTTTGCTGCACGGTAGCGCCCTCGGTCTGGTGATGCAGCCACCGTGCAGGCAGGTACGCAAAACAAACGTCTTCTCTGAGAATAAGTTCTGTCAAAATAGAAACATTATATATCTTTTTATTATTCAGAGAAAAATAACACACACACTGTTCTAAATTACTGATTTTATTCCACAGCAAAACAATGAACAGTTTCACAGGAATATTAGTGATATGATTGGATATTAAATATTAAGCCTTTAAGACCCTGCAGAAATGGTATTATATTATTGTATGGCCTGTATGTGTGTTATTTCCTTCCATCTGATATCTGGAATAAATAAAAACACTTTTCTCAAAGGCAAATACTTTATCAGATGAACTAGTTATCAGTGTAACTTTTCCATGATATTCCATAATATGTGAATTAACTGAGTTTATAGCTATTTTATCTGCTAAGTCATCACATCCTATCTTTTTTCTTCTTCTATGATATTCCCTTCTCAGCTCTCTGACTGATGATTAAGCAATACCACATGCACACAGTATTTTATGTGGAAAAAGACACAGTGTGATACTGTATATGAAAGGACAGGCAGAGTGTATGTGGCGCACACACACACATACACACACACACACTCACACCTGTCAGCAGCCAGGATCCACCAGCTAACATCTGTCTCTGTCTGCAACAGCCAGCTGCTGTTTCCTCACATGGAGGACAGACGGGCTCAGTTAAATCTCCGCTGAGGACCTGAGTTTAGGCTGTGCTGTCTGCTCATCGGCAGTCAGGAAAATGTCTACGGGTTCCTGACTCAGTCTGCAAAGTCCATCAGAGGTTTTTTTCAAAGTACACAACTTACTTTTTAGTATTGTTGAGTGTTTGAAATGGTGCAGTTACATATTTGTGTGTATTTGCATAAGAACTTGAAAGATTGCAACACATCTATCTATCTATCTATCCATCTGACGGATAGTACTCTCAACACAAGTCACTGATATTTGCAGGAAGTGAAGTGAGAAGTAAGAAGTATGAAGTTGGTGGTTGTTTAGGAAGTTATTCGAGGGTATTTGTATCAAGGTATTGACTATGTACTATGTGCTGCATCCCATTTAAAACAAGTTAAAAGTTTCATCTAATACCCTGCAGACCACTCCCTGTGGATCACAGCATACTGGGATTCAGACAGCAGTCAGTGCCAGACAGAGCTGCCAGCAAGAGATTTAATATGATACAGTATATTTAAATGTGTGTTTTTTGTTTTGTTTTGAATCATAAACACAGCTGTTAAGATGTCCCATTGCACCATTTTATGATAATGCAGGCTTAGTATGCTACATCTACATTCAAATCAAGCCTGTAGCAGTGTTGCCTTCTCACCAGCAGAGGTCCTCCTAACTTCCAAAGAGCACAAGAATTTCCACTGCGGTTCACACAGTGGTGAGGAATCACTGTCAGGTCACACCGGCCACACATTGGCTCGGTGATCATGAAAACGCTCAGCCCCTTGCGTAAAGGAACTTTTATTTTATTTAGCTGAGCTGGATTCACTGGTGCAACTTTAACCCCCACACGATGTTACCGTTCTCTGAGGATCACTGGTATCTCTGTTTGGGTCTGTGGCCCTTTATCTCCACAGGAGGGCGCTGAGGCTGTGGACACTTGGAGCTTACTCATCATGCCTCACACAAGTTTATGAAAGGTCACAGTGATATATATCACTGTTATTATATTTCCAAACAAGGCTCTACATTGTCTGGATTTATGTTTTTTTTTACTTACTGTGATGCATCTAGTCTGAAAAAGTGTGCATCACAGGAACAATACAAGAACCTGCTACAATAATGGGAATGCTGTGCAGAGTAACCGTAAGATACCAGAACAACTTTGATGCACCCTAACATAGTTGGCTGTGGACTCGAGCTTTATTGGAGTGAATCAGATCCTACAAAAGTTCGTCTTGTGGGGTTTTTCTCACAGTGGGAGTGGAAAATGTTGCACACAGCTCTCGTATTTTCCATAACTCTTCTGTTGACTGTTTATCCCACTGAAAAAGTCACGGCACATGATTTTCACCCTGCACACACACACACGCTTGGTGGCAGACAATATGAGGAAAAGACATCGCATTAGTGATCGTAGTTTTTTATTGTTTGTCCTGAACTAGAATGAGCCTTGTTGACCGATTCTGGTACATGCTGTATATTAATATTATGCTTGAAGTGGAACATCAACTACCAAACTAGGAACATCACAGCACACAGGCATGAGACAGACTCGGTGACACAGACTCGGTGACACACACTCACTGACGTCAAACAGACAGCTACAGACACACACCCTTACTTACAAAACTTCACACACGGCGTGAGGGAGAGAACGTTCACAGTAAACACAGGCATCCAATGACACAGTAAGCATGTACTAGCATGTGAGAAATGGATCTATGACTCTGAGGAGGCTAAAAATGCATTAAAGCGTTCACACTATCACAAAACACTGTATTGACAATAACTCAAACATGTTAATGGAAATGCTTCAAAATGCTGCATGTTGTACATACTCAAACTTAACAAAGTCAGGAAAATCATGTCAAAGAAGTGCACTCATCCTCATTTTAAGATCTTTTCTTGTTTTTTTCAACACTGGAAGAAAGTCTTTATTTGTAGTTTCTGTTCAAGCAGCTGATCGAGGCTTTTAATAATCAGTTTGGGTTTAGTTGGCTCGATGGGACACATTTGTAGTGACTCTATCTCTATCTGCTTGCCTCAGTAACAAATCTGAAAGTACTGGCTGGGAGATTTGATGGGGCTCTTGTAGCTGGATGTTTCCTGCGCCGTGTGCTGGCTGGTCATGGTTTTCTGCAGGTTTAAGGTGAAGGACGGGGTCGTTCTCCTCACCACCGGCCTGCTGCCCCCCTTCGCCTGAGGGTTGTTAGGCGTGGCCGCGGGCCCGCTGTTGGCAGGCACGGCGGCCGCAGATTTGGCGGTCTCAGAAGATCCAGTCTTTCTTGCGAGGGGGCTCAGATAGATCTGCATAGTCACTAAGTGAAGTGGTGAAATGAGGTGAGGAGGGTGAGTGAACAGACCGGGGGGGTTGGTCAGCAGGAGAAGAGGTAAAAAAAAAAAGAAATAAGGGAGGAAGGGGTGAGGGAAGGCACACAATGGTGAGATGTGAAAAAAATGAAGGATGGGCATAAAATAACAGCTCAAACACAATGCTCTCAACTTTTTAAGGTGGTGGTTAAGACAATGGAATGCTAAGTGAGTATATTGTTAGGGGGGAATCCTACCTTTGCAGTGTGTCACACGCCTTGTCCCTGCACCAAAATAACACACAAACAGAGAGATTCATTTACAAGTAGCAAACAATCCCACTGTCATGTCAGTCTTTTGTGAAATCACTTTTTTTTTAATAGAGGCTTAGTCAGCAGCTGTTTCACATTCTTGTTATGAGGCTGAACACTGCCAGATACAGCCTGGAAAAAAAAAAACAACTGCAGGGAAGCAGAGAGAGTGCTCACTTACCTATACTTACTGCAGCCTCCTTGGACTTGCTGCTGTTATAATGAGACAGAGAGAGAGAATTTGATATACAGACAGAAGAGGACGCGACAAGGAGAGAGAAACTGTGATGCAGAGATTCAGTGACACAGAGAGCGAGAGTCAGTAAATCTGACAAAAGATTTTGTGATGAACATGTCAGATTGTCACATCAGTTTCGGGTTGACTAAGCAGTTAAACGTCCCACGTGCTGTTCCTCTGGGGTTTGAGGTGTTTTCACATAAAACAGGATGTCGGGAAATAACCTTGATTTGATTTGAGAGATTTGATTCTGCCTTGATCTCACAGGAATAACTGGGTCGCTCCAAAATCAATGGAAATATACAGTATATATGCCCTGGTTTACAAGAGGTGTGCGTGACATTTACAGTAACAGAAAGAGAAAAGGGAGAGATTTTAAGATGTTAGTGGTCAGATTGTACTGTGCAACTGCATTTTTAGAAATACATTTGGCTATATAATGATAGATAACAACAAAAAGCATTTGTCCTTTCATAGGACATAAGTAAAGAACAGCTTCTTACCTTTCCGGAGGTTTCTTACAGGTGGAGGCTGCGGAGGTGGGTCGTGTTTTAGAGGTCTTACACGGACTGTCCTTCACACTCCCTGGTGGGCTCCTCACACCACTGGAAGGGAAAAAAACAAGTACTGTACTGTAAGGTCATGGCTCTTTTGTTTTTAGGCTGCAATGCAACCACAGGCTGGGGCTGCAACAGCAAGATGTGCCCCATCCTCCATATTACTGTTACTGAGACTCACTGTTAACCCAAATGGAAACTCAGTGACTGACATGAAACTCTCTCAGTCGACAGGAAATGACAGTTGAATTGAAAATTCTCAAATTTGCAGACCTAAAAATTCATGGCAAGTGAAAAAAAAACAAGTCGCTCAAATGGGATTGGTGAAATACAGACGCTAATTAACACTAATAAAATTCAAACTTGAACCAAGGTTGGTAGCTCGGAATTGATGGAACTGATCAGACTTCTGTCCAACCAGGTTTTCTCACGTGATCCAAGAACAAGAAGTTCAGATGAGCGACTGGAAACCTGAGTTTGTGATTTGTGTATTTCACTGCTATAAATTCAGTGGCATGTTATTTTATTTATTTATTATTTATCATTACTGTTTCTTTAATTTGCTTCTATACGGCTGATTCGGGCTCAATAACTTCAAGTACCTTCAAATACAGATAAATAGTTTTCCACTCCAAACATTCATATTGTGTATTCTACAGTCAAATCTGAGATAATTTTGTATTTTTACAGCTGTAACATTTCAGATGACTAAACGTGAATGTCATCAATTTAAACACATTTTCTTGGAATTCAGCCTGACATGTTTCTGGAAGCTTTGAACAATGCCCGGCTGCAGACACGTAACTGTAATGATGGTGGGTTGTTAAATATGTTTTTACTTTAAATCCGTGTGATAAACACATGCAAGGGACGATGAGTGAAAACAGATGTGGCCACTTCTGTTTGAGAAGAGGAGGAATGACGGACGGACTGGGAAGCAACTGGAGGCAACAAGTAATAAAGAGAAGAAGCAGAGATCAATACGAGTGAGCGAGAAGAAGACAGAAGGTGAGATGAGATTAATGAGAGGAGAGAAAGGGTGAGATGAGACGGGAGGGAAATGAACCACTGCTGCTGATGATGACGGTGGTGATGATGATGATGCTTCTCACTTCATCCTAATGCTGAACAGACAGCGTTAAGTGAATGGAGATTTACTTCTCTCTGTGCAATTACATCAGCATACCCCAGATATAGCAGCAGCACATGAAGGCACCACGGAGAGAATCATGCTCTCTGACTAATGCCATCTAATGGCAGTACCATTTGAAAGGTAATCGAGAGGAAGACATCTGAAGAGAATGGTTTGCTGCTTTATTGCTTTGGAATAAAGGCAAGCGTTGGAATAATTATTGAGCGTCCATGTGCGGTGTTTCTTGGATAATGGAGGGTGTCTGCTGATTGCTTTTGCACATTAGATAATGAGAGCTGAAGCTGAGACTGAAGCTTCACTGTGAGCTGCTCCATTAGAAAAGTTTTCCATTACTACTGTATGCAGTAGCTTTCTCGTCGCCCTTTGTGTGTTTCATGACGAGACTGCCACTGAGATTTTTTTTGCCACTGAGAAATCGCTCAACAATGTTTTGTTTTCCTGCACAAATGCTGATAAAGAGCGTGTATCATTTGACAGGTTTCTCTAAGTTAACAACCAATAAAGAAATTCAGATCAGCTCTGAAAATACAAAACATTATATTTATATCATACTGCACGTAGATCTTAGACTGTCTCCTGAGATCACGTCACAGCCTCCAGCCTGCAGACTGAGCAGCAGTGTTTTTACCTCCGGGGCGGTGTTGGGCTGTAGTTCCTGGCTGTGGAGCTGGAGGGCAGCGTGGAGCTCTTCTTCAGGGAGGCAGCGCTGGAGGTCACCATGGGTGGCCTGGAGGGCAGAGCTAGAGACACCGGCCTGGCTGTAGAGACACACACAGAGGGGATTAAGTATGATGTATGTGTGTTTGTGTGTGGTGGATAAAAGGGTGAATTTATAGACTTTGGTGGTGGTTGTTGTGACTGCTCTGTTTGTTGTCTGCACAAATAAAGCCTGTTGTTGAAAATGAAATCATTGGAATTTGACTGTATACTCTTTGTTTGTATACATATAAAGTATGGATATATATAGGCTGTGAATATTTATCTTTAAGTAGGTACAGAAACATGATGGACTACAGCCCAACTGACTATACTTTTCTATACTATTATAGCATTATTATAGCATACCGATGATCTTTTTACATAAACTATATATAATATATATACAAGTATTATGACTGAAACCATTACTCGATTAGATCAGAAGCTTAATTGGCAACTGTTTTGATATTGATTGACCGTTTCAGTCACTTTTCAAGCAAAAATGCCAAATATTCCTTAGTTTCAGCTGCTCTTATGCCATTTTTCTTTGTCTTCTGTGAACATTAATATATTTTACAGACGTTTATACATTTTATAGACATTTATACACCTTAGCAAGCATCCCTCAAATTTAGACATCAAAGAGTTATGACAAAGATGTATGCTGAGCATACAACAACAACACTAAATCACTTGTTTTCTCTGCATTATAAATGCCTCATGCATGTTGTAATATTGCTTTCAGTCAGATACCTGCGGTTGCACTAGAGCCACAATGAACAACACTGGTTTAACTAATTCCTTAGTTAGCATCAATGATCCATAAAAGAAGATCAACGTCTCCTCCAACATACAGTGCAGGGCTGCACGATGAAAGCTGTTATACATATTGACATTCCTTAAATCCTCAGATTGACATGTGGTTAATGGCAACAATCCACACACGGATCTTTGCTCACCTTTACCGCCCGATGGTCTCCTGCCAGCAGCGGCGGCAGCAGCTTGGTGCTCCTCAGAGATGTTGAGCCTCTTGAGGACGTCGGCCAGAGCCATCTTCAACAGCTGGATTTCATCTTCCTGCATCTGCATCCTCTGCTCCAGGTAGGTCAGCCGGTCGGCCACGTCCAGGCCACTGGCTGCCGAGCTGCGGTCATCTGAAGGGAAAAAGAGGATGTCTAAGATAAGATAGATAGATAGATAGATAGATAGATAGATAGATAGATAGATAGATAGATAGCGTGACATGCTTACACTAGGACACAGATTATGTTGTTCATTTGTTATGCTTTTCAACATTATATAACTGATGACATGCTTAATGTCCATTACTACAAGCAGAAGAGTCAGAGGCATCCACTGAACTTTTGCTACCGTCCAAATCATGTCTAAATATCTTTAAATATGTAGATTTTACAGAGCAAAAGAAGCAAACTCACAAAAACTTACAGAACAGTCAGAAAGACCAGTTAACCAGCTGAGGGGGACGTACATAACCACACACACACACACACACACACACACACACACACACAGGGAAAGAAAGATGCCAAGAAAGAAATGAAAATGCAAGTGATTCATTCTGAAACCATACGGCCGTTTGGTAAGAGAAAATCTTGAGTATGAGTATGAAAGAAAACAATCCTCCAGTCACAAAGTAAGACAGTGCTATTCAACTGTCCCCTCACTAAAAAACCCGTAATGTAACTAAAGGACTGGTGAAGAAATAGAACAACAAAAAATACTTCCAAATCCAAATTTTTGCTCAAAACTTGAGCCAAAGGATTATTTTACTCGATGAAATTCGACCATAAATTCTCTTGTAAGACCTCTGTTGGCAACAAGATGTAAACATAATCAGAGAAAGGAATAAGCTCTTTAACGTCCCCTGTTCGTGCCTACTGTATAAAGCAGAAATCAAGCTAATGAGGTCACAGCACAGCTGGACACAGCAGATCATCCACACTGTCTCATCACACAGCAGCTTGTAAACAAAGGTAGCTGAGCACACAACCAAAACACTCGCAACACTTGCTATAATTTCTCTTTCAATCAATTTCTACCCAGTGTTTTTCCTTTAACTGTTGGAAATCATCAGGAACAATAGTTGAGAGGTGGATACCGTGGGAGGCACTGGACACTGATGAGTAGCTGGGGTGCCTCTGCTGGCCGGTTGGGCCCTCCTCCACAACACCAGACGTCTTCCTCCTCTTCCTCTCCTCTCGCGAACACACTCTCTCGCTCCTCTTTCCTCCTCTGGCTCCAGTCGGACAGGCCGGCTCTCCCTCCATCTGATTTTGTTCCACTGGCTGGTGTCCACTAAGATCTCATCTCCTCTGCTCCACTTAGGTCACACAAACACACACACACTCACAGAGCAGCCTGTCTGGTGTTCTGTCCGCCTCTGTTTACAGCATCCAAGCAGTATTACAGAATCAGCAGCAGGAGATGAGGTTACTGATGTGTTTTTGATCCTCCCACGTTTCCTTGGTGGTCGCCTGACACACTCTGGGACTCGGTGATGTGTATGACAGTGCTTAAAGCCCTTTTGCTCAGGGTGTGTGCTTGTATAAAGGTGGGGGTGGGGTTGATAATGCTTACAAAACTCAGTAGTCGTCCAATTCAGCCTAAATTGTCTGTGCACGTGTGTGTGTGCGTGTACTTGCGTGTGTGTGTGTGTGGTTGCGCGGAGTACAATGATAATCCCTCCGACTGAGCCTCTTTGACCCCGCCCCCACACATAAGCCCCATGTCACTGTGAGAGATAGAGACGCAGAGAGGAAACAACAGAAATAAAGGTGAAATGTGGCCCGCTCTTGTGCCGCGTTGCCATAAACAAATCTTGTACATCCACAGAGGTCACAGTGCAGGTCACGCTGAGCAGCAGGGAGGATGAGGAAGAGGCAAAATAAAAACTCATGCTTGATTGCTGTTGCAGAGAAAACACAGAGGCAAAAACACTGAAACAGGAATCAGCTATGAAATACAGTTATGCAATGAAGCATTATTTCCCAGCCATTTTCAGATAAAATTGATCACGAGCAAAACGGGATCAGTTGCACAATCTGCGGCCATGTGTGTATTTTTATGCTTGAGCTAAACCAATGATTCCAAACCAGTGTACTCCTGGCGATGTTTCTGCAGTTGCTAGAGGGTGCATATAAAGATTGTGGAGAAGCGATTTGAAGAAACAGAAATTATAATTTGACTAAAAAAGTATATTCCCATATAGTCAACTATCTAACACCTGAACACCTTGTGTTGTGATAAGCAAGCAAAGTTGAAACAGTTAGCTAAAAGGACTGGATATATGATAAAACTGATGGATAAATGGATAAAATAGATAGAGAATAACAGTTGAAATGTGTAAAAGTAATGGATAATTGAAAAGTTTAGCTTCTACCACTCCAAATTGTAGTAACGTGAATGCTTAACAAAACACTGATACTTCAGTCATATAAAAAAATATTTTAACATCCACTATTATATATATATATATATTTATATCATTAATAGTTAAATAATATCCAGTTTAAAATCAATTTAAATGATCCCTGAGTTCATGTGACAAGGATGTGGGGGTTAGTTTCTATGAAGCCTGAGAACCTGCTGTATAGATTTTCTAAAACGCATGCTATCCAATGTTAAAATTGATTTTTGTCTCAGTTCTTGGGCGGATGTAACTCTTTCGAGATGTGAGTTTTTCCTCCTGACAGAGAGGATCTGCTGTGGGCGAAGACTTTCAGTATAATCGTTCAAGCATGCGGCCAGCAGTAATCTGCCTCTGATGGAGAGTTGTGACTCTGTGTAGGCCTGTGATTTTCTGTTTCTCCTCTTGTCCTGGCCGTGACATCATCCTCGTGCCACCTCCACGCACCCCATATGGGATTGGGATTAGAATAGCACATAATCCCAGCGCTGTAAAAGGGAATTAGCAGCCCAAAGCTCAATCTCTGCACTAACTCAGCTATACAAAGAACAGGCAGGCTCCCTGGACGCCTTTCATGCAAATGTAAACACACACAAACACATGTATTAGGTCTACCTCTGTGCCTCACACACACACACACACATTCACACATGGAAACGCACGGGCAGGACAACGCTGTAACAGTTTCCAAATTCATATGCTTATTGTGCATCTTAGCAAAATGAAAATACATTAAGGCATAGAGAAGCAGCGGAGTGTTTTAATCTCTGCTCGCAGATGGTGTTTCTTGAATGAAGGGACAGCATCTGTCTGCTCATATCAGCACCCCGCATGCTGACACACACAGGCCACGTGTGCACAAGCAATCCTTCACATATTAGTCCACTGATACCAATATCCCCGAGGGGACAGGGCAGGACAGGGCATTTCCCTAAATCTCCTCAGCCGAGGCACATTCCACAACACCCACAATTTTACTGTGTGCCATGTGATAGGTTGGACAGGTATGTGGGACTGCTGTTTAAGTTTAACTTGCTTGTTCAAATAAAGCATTGTGCAGGTTAAATGAAAATCTACAGTGCCAATGAAAAATCTGGCTTTTCACTCACCGTATTCATGAGGTTATCCAAGGGCTATATAGAGTACAAACTGTGGTCAATCTATTTTTACTATTTCTGCCCTGATGAGGACCCTGTGAGTGTTTTTAACCAACATGACTGACTAAATAAAGCTTTTCTTTGTCACCAGGGTTAGGAGGGCTTTCATAATCCCAACTGAAACAGAATTTTCACCCAAAAAAAAAGGCATTTTTTTGGATTTTGTATTTGAGTAATCATCAGTAACATCCCCAAAAAAATCTCTAAAGTCCTTTGAAGTTACAGCACATAAAATAAAACACAGACCATGACTTTAGTATTTCATTTTAAACTCATTCAGAATAACACCACTTAAAATGCATTTATATTTTGAGATAGAGTGGAGTTTTTTTTATGACTTTCAACTTAATTCACCTGTTCTTTTTCTTGTTTTCTGGTGACAAATCAGAAGCAATACGAACAAACCTGTTGAAACCTGCCAACCTGTGCAAACCACACATCTATGCTCTCACCCAGTTTGTGATAAATTGCAGGAAGTACATACATCTCCTTTTGTTGTTCAGTTTTGTCATTGCCATTAGTAGTATTTGCACACGTTTTAAGAAAAACATCTCTTTGATTTGAACTTATTTTATCAATGCTTTGAGCACCACAAACAAAATCAAACAAAACTGCATTCACCTCCATTGCACTGGGTTGGAGGCAGAAATCATGGCTTCATACCACAAGAGGAGAGAGAAAAACATCTTTGGGTGGACTGACCCTTTAATCATCTAAACTTGCTCATCTCTCTACCTGTCATGAAGTCAGTGTCGGGTGCCAGCAGTGAGTCACAGTGGTAGCTCCCCTTCAGTGAGGGCCTCCTCAGCAGGCCGTGGGCCGTCTCCTCCATCCCCAGACCCTGGTCCAACAGCTCCTCCATGTGTGCGTCCCCCTCTGCTATGCCCGCTGCCATGCCCCTGACGGAGTGTGTCTGAGTGGTCCTGCGTGCTCCTACTAAGTCTCCTACGCTTCACTGCTGGGCTAATTCACCTTCCCTAAACCACCAGTGGCCACCACCTCTCGCTTTCCCTCCCTCCCTCTCCCCCGCTGTCCTGTGAGGAGTGTGCGGAGGGTGCGGGGAGAGGGTGATGTCACTCAGAGGACAGATTAAGGACCTGGTAAGCCATCTGAAGCTCAGGGGAGGACAACACTATGAGAGAGTAGGAGTGTGTGTATGTGTGTGTGTGTGTGTGTGAGAGAGAGAGTAGTGCAGTGTGTAGACAGGGGTCAGGGAGGCCTCAGACAGGGGAAACATCTTCACATTAAAGGCCCCAAAATAACTTCCTGAAAGATAAGTTGCATAACTCCCGTCTGCAAACATACAGCTACTGCTTCAAGGAGGAAACGATGAGTAACAATTACTGACCTGTGTGCTGAGAAAACACACACTCCTGACAAAAAAAAAACACACAGCAGGGTGGGACCACGCAATTTGCTGTTGCACGCAAAGTTGCAGACAAGCACACAATTACACTCCCAAAAAGAGCTTACATCAGGCTACCATCCGGTGTGGCCAGCCCTGGTGTACTGTAAGGATGATGAGATTCAGAGATTAGGGAGCAGAACTTGATTAATTACAGTCATCAAGAGGACAATAAGCCGGACGTGGTAATTAGACCAACAGAGAAAGACAACAGGAGCAGATGAAAAGCTAGTTAGGCGATTGTGCCGGGGTCTCCCCCCGTGTAAGCTGCCTTTCTGTCTATTTTGCATTTGCTGGATTGATTCTTTTTCTAGCAGATGCTTGTCTTTGCTGATCTGTCAAAGCTTTCTGGCCACATAGCGGAAGTCGTCCATTCCCCCAGAATGTTACAGAATTGCTTTGCGCTGCATTTCTTTTCCTGATGTTTCACAAAATCATAAATTCAAATGAAATATGGCGAAGCGCTGTTGACCATAGACCAGTGATCAAATGCAAATTGGAGATGCTGTATATGTTTTAATAAAAACAGAAGCAGACCTTTCTGTTCCTCTCATTTCTTCATTTCTTTCTTCTCACCCACTCGTACTTCCTGTTATGTCTGTATGCATTTCTCTGTGTAAATGTATAATCACTTTATCTGTGATTCTATGTATGTATTGTTGATTTCCCCAGAATTACAGTACACTAATGCTTTATGATGCTACTACTATGATTATCGTCGCTGTTATTATTAATATAACAATGACGGGACACAATATGAGCTCCAATATGGGAAGAAAATAAGGCACAATAATAAACATTGCTTACAACAACAGGAACAAAATGAAACAGAAATAATAAATAGGTAATACATACCTGTACATGCCTGTGTGTCTGCATAGGTTCACTGTATATATAATTCTTATTCTTATTCACCTATGCAATTCCAAAGAAGCACCTTGCCATAACAATACAAGACAATATACAGTATAATGCATACTAGACCTGCACTAACCATGTACAGATATTTTACCAGGCACTATCATCGTTTATATTTAGAGTATTCCCCTGGTTGTAGTTAGTTCTTTATATTTCTTATCTTCCTCGTTGAGTGTCCTCATGTTGTTTATTTTGTGATTCATGTGCGACTTGGCTGCTATTACACCGCAATTTCCCATTGTGGTTAATAAAGTACTCTCTCTCTCTCTCTCTCTCTCTCCTTATCTTTCTCTCTTCCTGTCGGTCTATTTACCTACCTACCTAATGAGAGCGCACCAACATGCAAGGGTGGAAATTAAATGTGAAATAAGTTGAGATAAAGGACAAAAGGAAGCCATTAAAAGACAATGTGAAGCAGTACACGTGGTCTTCATGCAAAAAAAAGAGTTTTAAAAAAACCTAAATGGAATATTCTCCAGTATGTTCCAGAGTAATTCTTGCTTTTTAAAAAGCAGAGTACACAACTTTATGAAAAATTGACCTATAGGAAAGTGGAATTGCTTTAGAATGAATGCTTTTCAAACATAAAAAAGTTAAATAAGTGCTCCATTACAAGTATTTTCAAATTGTTATTTTACACTTCTATAAAAAACAAACTAAACTGCCCTGACCTATTAATTTATAAAATTGGTTTTAACGTGATATGTAAAGACAAACTGACCAGATGCTGAATGTGGTTCCTACTGTATACACTACTTAGCAGCCTATAGTCTTACAGCAGACTGGCGCACCTGAGAGGCCTCTGGGGTCAAAGTGTGTTGTTAGTTATATTATCATGACACACTAATCGTCGCTGTTATCCCTGTGTAACAGACACTAAGGCCCTGTGGTGTGTGTGTATGTGTGTGTGTGTGTGTGTGTGTGTGTGTGTGTGAGGACATTCCTAATGCCCTGAGGCCTGAACAGGGATAAAGGCCAAAGACAGATAATGACTTTGCTGACAGAAGACATGTGGGGAGAGGGAAACATGGGAGAGGGACAGGAGAAGGTTGAAACCAGTCTCCTGCTGTATTAAAATGAACAGATGATGTACTGTATGGCATTAGGTGCCTAAATTAAAAAGGTCAAAGGTGTGACCCTGACCTGCGCATGCCGTCTCACTACTGACCTCCTGTGGAGATGGTGCAGCACAACAGTTGCTTGCCGGAGGAACTTTACAGACTTCCTACTGATCACATGTAGTGAGAACAGCTTCCCTTTTGCACAGTATGTCATATAGAATAGACGAAACACTGCTGCAGAAGGGTAGTACATACACTGGAGTTAAATGTAATAAAGAAAGAGCCACACACACAATTCACAAAGGACTTAAAATTTATAAATATTCTTTCAATGGAACATTAAATCAGTAGGGATGTTATATAATTCTTCCAAAAAATCCAAGAGATTTTCAGAGAGCATGACAAAGTGACAATAATCTGATACACACATTGCTTCTCTACTCCAAAAATATCTAGACTTTTTACTGTATATCCCCCGTTTTTTTCCAAATATATCAAAATATATGTTGACAGTAAGCATCAATACAGACCACACAGAAAGCAGAATCTCATGGGTTGGTCGGGTGCTTTTGTTTTTTGACTCATGGAGTGAACACACTTCCTGTGTGGCATCAGTAAAGGTCAGTCAGTGTTTGACCCCTGCCACCGTGGACACCCTACGCACACAGAAACGGACCTCTCCTGAGTGCTGGCCCTGCCTTGTTGTCATGGTGATGAAGGATGCAACTGTGTCCATGCAAAGCTGCTAGGAAATTAAGTCACATAAATAATAACATACAATCTAGTCCATGCTTTGTGCAGGGCTGGCCAGCACTTGGGAGGGGATGACTCATGGCCATTTCCTCGCTGAGCTTTCTTCATCTCCTTTTCCAGGAAGTTCCTGCATCACTCTCGGTGGCCAAAAGATGAGGATGCAAGGAAAGAGGACAAGGAGAGGAAGCTGTTGGAACAGATTTGGGACATCGCCATGAGATCGTTCTGCACACATAGGATTCCTGCCCTCTAGGGGACAAACACCGTCAATGCACATCTGGGAGAAAGGCAAGGGGTGGCCAGCTGATTTGGATGGTGGGAGAAGCTGTTCAGCAAATCCTCAACATGATCTGCTCAGCTCACTGGAAAACCTTGTAGTTTTAATTACTTAAATAAGGGACTGTATAAAAATTATTGGAGTGGGGAAGGGGGGCTAAATCTATTTTTATAAAAAAGCGACAGTATTAGTATTAGTATTTTCTTTGGACCCTCCTCTTACAAAAAAAACTGCAATGCCCTCCCCTCAATATCTCAAAACCAAAACAAAACAAAATAGTAGAAATACAGCCACTCTCTATTTCTAAAAGACAGTTAGGCCAAGAATAGCCACCGAATAAGTGAGCCGGGCCCAGGCCAGCTCTTCTGTTGCTGATAGACTTGAGCATCGCAATATTTTTGCCCCAGAATGAATGAAAAAAAATATAATTCTGGGGTGAGAAAATGATGAAACTGTCCCCTGCTCTCCCAGTAGATTACCATTAGCAAAAATGCAAAAATTAAAACTACATAACCCTGCACCTTTTCTTACCTCAATAATTTTTGTACAGTCCCTAATTCCTGACACTTACTGAAAACCTGCTGTAATATTGGGCTAAATTTAGAGAAGGGAAACTGGTCTTAGATCAGCGCCCGAGGGGAGCCCAGAGGACGTCCCGTCCTGTCTCAGGTGTACTGTCTGTCTCTCCCCTAATCGGACGAATCAATAAAAGCTCAGGTGACCATGTTGCCACGGCATTCTCCCAAACGTCACACTTAAGGTCAGTCAGGTTAGGCAGGAGAGCTGGAAGTTGTCTCTTCCCACAGGTCTCAGGTCAGATTTGACTTCTGAAGCATTTCAAAGGGCAATCGGATCAAATCTGTGTCTGTGATTCGCGGCAACTTCTCTGCTCTCCCGTCTGCCAGGGTGTGCTTTGGTCTAGTCTCCACCCCGGGACAACTAAATGATATAAACTAAACAACATTTACATCTCTGTCAACAACCGCCACTCAAGTCATTTAATTTCTAAACTTATAAGTTACAAATAAACAGAAATAATTTCTATCCTGGAGCACAAAGAAACAGGATATAGTTAATCAATTAGACACAGTATTTCCAAATAAGTTAAATTGAAATCTTAATATATTGTATTGTTTACTCCATTTAAATATTTTTTTTCTTACTTTAAATATAATTATTACAGATCTTGCAAAAATACTACACTGTGCATTGGCTGTCCACTTGTTTAAAGAGTGCCCGGTGCTTCCTGGGTTCAGATATGTACACTTCATTAGAAATGGCCTGGAAGGGAGTTTCTCACTGCCTATTATCTACAACCTTAGGTCATATGATGGCATCAAGTCCCTTCATTCTCCTCTTTCTTTCATTTGGTCAAATCTCAATTAATGCTGCGATGATTTCAAACTAATTTGAAATAAAATAAAAAATAATGCATATTCTTTTCTTGATTTGTTCAGTTCATTTTCTAAAAATAGTAAGTCTAAAAATATATTGCATATGCCATCTTAGGAAATCGACATAATAAAATATTCTTACTAAGGAGAAATTGTAAAGTAGGAGAATATATATTAACTCTTTGAAGAATCTGGGCGTTAATAGAAATAAAAAACCCAATGATCAGGATTTGATTTTGTTTTGGGTCAGGAGTCATTAATGCTGCTCAAATAGAGAAAAAGTTAAAGATGGCTTTAGAGTGTGGGAAACTTTTTACGGCTTATCCAATGTTGAAGAACAGGGCGTTTGCTGTGTAGGAAAGCAATCGGGTACTCTTTATGTTTTTAAAAAGGTACACACACTCCGACACTAATCGTTTTCTGAGTGACAGTACAACACTTGCAGGTTAAAAGGCAATGAATGAGTGTGGTCTGAAATCCACCACAACTCAATTAAGTATCAAACACCCTCCCACACATTCCCGCCCACAACCCCCCACCTTCAATCCTAATACACGTCTAACATGGTGCTACGTTTGTCCGCCCAGCGCGTCAGGCCTCCATCCAGATGCCTTTTTGAAATCTAATCACATTAACAGTGTGGATACATACATATATATATATATATATATATATACTGTATATTTATATAAGTATGTCAGAGCTGATTGAAAAATCAAATGGAATGACTCTAGTAATATATATATACTGTATATATTCCATGGGATTCAACAGGTTGTGCATCAGGTAACATGACGAACACGCTGGCCGATTCCTCTACTGGTGAAAGAATAGAAATGTACAGTTTTGCACTGACAAAAGCAGCCATGACATCCTTACTTTTTCCTTCTCTACCAAACACACACACACACACACACACACACACACACACACATATATAAATGATACACAGTATGTTCCCCCTGGTAAGATATTAGTAGCTGGAACAAAAAGAGAAAAAAAAAAAGTTGAACACGTTTGTTGTAATGAAGGAATGGATTAGTGCAATATAATAAGGGAACGAGGGCAGAAGTGCTGACAAGGAGAAGAAGTGCGAGGGAGGAGACGGCGACTCTGGCTTGTGTGACATCCTTTGGTTTATCTTCAGGGGGAGGGGGAGGGGGAGGGGGAAGAAAAAATCGGCGTGGATGTAGAATTAGAACGGGTGGAATGGACATTTCCGAGACCACTGCGACTTTTTAGGACGCAACGCGAGCAGCTAGAGCACAACAGACCGATGACATGAAAAGTGCACTGTGTTTCTAACCAGCGTAGAGCTGCACCGATGAGTTGATCAATTGATTAGTCGATTGACTGTTAATTAATCTGCAAGTATTTTGATAATCGGATCATTTTAATCATTTTTAGTCAAGCAAAAATGCCAAACATTTCTTGCTTCTCAAATGTAAGGATTTGATGCTTTTCGTTGTCATACGTGACAGTAAAGTGAAAATCTTTGGGTTAGAGACGTCACCTTGGGGAAATTATACACTTTATGCACAATTTTTCACTATTTTGTGACATTTTTGGGCAAAGCGATTAATCAATACTGAAAAAAATCATTAGCTGCAGCCCTAAACCAGTGCATTTTGACCAGTGATCATGTCAGAGCTGTCAGTCAGTCGATCGGCAACAAAATCCTTTTTCTTGGGGACTACAGTACGCCCGTTCTACCACTTCCTAGTTGTATGTGGTGAGACTAGCTGCCTAAAGCTCTACCTGCAAGTCATAAGGCAAGTCACAGGGAACAGCAAAGGTGAAAAAATATGAGGAAAAACAAACAGAAAAAAAACGAACGATGGCCCTCGTTTTGATAAGCCTTTGCAGGACTCAGGAGCGTCTCAGCTCCTCAGTAAAGGCTCTCTATATTGGACCCTTAAGAAGAGCCTCTCTAGAACAAGGAGTCTTCAAGCCAGGACTGTGGTTGAGATGAAAGTTAAGTTTGAAAATCCACTGGGGCTTTTGTCGTGTGTGTTTTCACTAATAAAATCATTTTTAGTGTCCTGCCCCTAAGTTAAAGAGGCCCTGCTCTAGAGTCGAGTTTGGTAAAGAAAGATCTGTCTCACAAACCCCCTTCAGGTACAGTATTTTAGTTTGCGCAGAGCATCACGCGAGATGAAAATGTTTCTGTCAGTGCGCGGTGGCACACAGGAGAGAGGACGGGGAGAGAGAGAGCTCCGTTTCCTCTAAAGCTGCTTGTTTGGTTTGATTGCCTGAAAGCCTCCTAAAAAAACCATCACACATTTATCCATTTATCCACACTGACAACACTCGCTCTCCCACTCTCTCTTTCACACACAAAACACACAACTGAGACAAACTCAAATCAGGAGAAATAAGACGACACTCTCCATTAGCTGCTCCTTCACCCTGGCTGGTTGAACACCGTTAACATTGCGCTGACAGTGCAGGCTTGTGTTCCCCGGAAGCACCTTAGCGCCGGACCATTCCTGAGCCATTGGCTTACAAATGGAACAAACATGATTGTTGTGCTAAGATGCTTTGGGGGAAATGCGGTCCTGACAGTAGCCCAGTTCAGCCTGGTGTTCAGCATTCCTGGCAGGCGAGGGGAGGGGGGCACACAAGCCTCCGTGTAACCTCAGAGTGTTGTGGAAGCTGAAAAATCCAAGCTGATGAATGAATTCTCCCTTCCTCGCTCTTCAAAACCAGGAAATATTGGTGCTCTGACTGAGATGGATTCATCGATCACATTGTAACCCCTCTGTGGTCAACTAAAGGGATCTGTGCTTCATAATGTGTCACAAACACTTTTTGCTTCATCTGTCCCTCTCCAAAACCAGCCCCTCCCCCTTCCCTCTGATCGTGAGTGTCCCCAGCAGAAAAGACAGGGGTGCTCAGTCCTTCAGCGCCCCCCCACACCTCTGTGCAGGAGGGGGGAGCTATGTTATGATTAATTCATGGGTGCGACACCCCTTCTACCCTCTACTGCAGGTTCTTCAGGATGCGTCCGTAGCGGAAGTCGTAGACGTGCCGGCAGAGATACACCAGCTCGGGGTCGACGTCTGTGGGCACACAGCGGTGGGAAGGGGGGGCGAAGTCGGGGCGGCAGGGCACCATGCTGGCGCTGCCAGGTGGGGCGCCTTCAGCACGCCGCTTCACCAAGGCACAAAATCTACCCAGACACACACACACACACAGGAAAAAAGAGATCCAAAGTGACACTCTTAGTCTCTACTACCTGCACAGAAATCAAGCACAAATCAAACACATCTTTACGCCACTGTATTTGAAAATAACAAGCTACTGAACTCGAAACAGATATTTGCAAATTATTATGTTTAAGCAAATGTTCATGGCCTCGTGTTCCCTTGAAATCATTAACAGTTGCAGTGTCACCGATGTGCGATAAGGAAGTCAGAAAAACAGGCTTCCACATATCTCAGAAGCTGGGGTGTTAATTAAAAGGAACAACTCCAAACCTTTTAAGACGACTTTCTGCTAACGACGGTCGCTGAGGTGTGTTTTTGTCTGTGTGTGTGTGTACTTACCTACAGTACTGGGCTAGTGGGAGAACGTAGCATCTGTCTTCTATGCAGGCCACACTATTTTCATCCTGATGCCGAGAGGCGAAAATCTCATTCTGAAACCACAGTGGGTGTACAATGTCACATCGACACAAGTGTCTTCTATTGTGCTGGCTGAAGGCTGAAGAAACGACAACACTTTTCAACTGCGAGCAGCAACAGTAATTGTTCATGTAGTCAAGGATTGTGCCTCTGTGTTTCTACCCATCATGCCAAAAAGAAAAATCCTGCTCTACTCAACACATGCTGTAGATACCATTGTGAACAGAAGCATAAGTAGCGTTTCACTGCGTTCACTTTCTAACTGTGAAATTGCTCTCTTCTCTTGTTCTTTGTTTGTGCAAGACTGGGGTGGCAGAGATATCATCATTCTGGCATTGTGGTTTCACTAAAGAGGTAACCAACTATCAACTGTTTCAGGGCTGCTGAGAGAAAGATAATGACGGCTCCAGCAGCAGCGACCGTCTCAATATCTATGCGTAGAGAGAACGCTGTGTTCACCTCCTCTTTGCACATTATTTTCTTACGTATATCAGGACACCTTATTAAGCATTAGCACTTACTTCTAATTATAGCGCACCAATAAATATGTGATGCAAGTAATGCAAATGATAATACTTGCCTCAATTTAAGGAAATAATCTTTCCTCCCACATTCAAACCCATTTTACCAAATTATAACTTACAATGTGAAAGCACAAGATAGGCTGTTAAACTAACACAAAAACCTCAATATAATAATAATAAATATAAAAATATAAAAATAAATGTGAAATAAAGATTGACTGTGGGACTATTTTAATCTGTCATTGTGAAGAAAAGCAGGATGAAATAAGTTTTAAAAACGTCACAATTTCATGGTGATATTATATATTTCATCTGTATGTATTCGTATGATTAGTTATATCTAATAATGTCTTCATATTGAACACTTTGGGGCTCCATAAAAAAAATGGGACAGCACTAATTAAATAACTGTTCATTAAAATAACCATGTAAAATGAATGTTTTCCACTGAAATACTCATCCAGTAATTGTACACATCTCCACATCATACATTAATTTATCTCAGTTATTTGTTTTTAAGGGGACACACACACCGTTTTTCAGCGTGCTGTTACTGTTTTCCTGCAAAACTGTCATTTAACCACCGGGACACATTAAATCGTTGCTCCAATCCATTCAAGCCTCACCTCACAGTGTGTGCTGGGATCTCGGCCTCCCTGGGTGTGCTCAGGTCGGTAGTACCAGAAAAGACTCATCATCAGCTCTCCTGAGGAGGCAAATTGAGACACACACATAGCACACACACACACAAAAGGTACAGGTAAACAATCTTGGCCATATGTCCCTTCCTCCATCCATCCATGCACACAAACCACCATATCTATCCATGATCTCCCCCCTCCTCGTCTTCTCTACCTGTTTTGGGGTCCTCCCACAGCGCGGATATCTTGGCAACATATGGGAGGGATTTCTTCCTGGGGCCCGATCGTAGCAGCACAGTGTCTCTGACATGTATCACTTCACCATCCCTCTCGACTCCTTCATAACACTGCCGCAGGGCCGTCTCATCCTCTCCCTGAGACAGACACATACACGTGCGCGCATACACACCGACAAGGACAGATATAATTCTCATTATAAAGACAAAAAGGAATCTGTCACACGAAGCTGTGTGGTTAAAACACAATTATCTTTTCCCCCCAAGAGCTGATTTTTTTTTCCCTTTCTGCCAGGCAGCTGCATGGATGCTAAGGTTCCTACTAGCAGGGTATTATCAGGTAGTGGGAGACAAGAGAAAAATCCTCACTAGAGAGGCAACCAGACAAGAAGCTCTCTAATCTCTCACTCATCTTCGCTACTCAGAGATGCACTCACAAATAACCTACCGCAATGAAGACCTCCCTCTCTGTGGGCATTCCAACGGGCCGCCAACCATTGGTGGCGCGTCTGCGGCTGACTCTCTTTTGTTTGGTGCTGCTGAGGCTTGGCAAGGGCGACGGCTGTTTCTGGGGCAGGCGCGTGCGGCCCATGGACAGGGAGCCATTGGAGGGCTTGGTGCTCTGTGGGCATTCTCTGGCCAGCTTTAACCTGGCCTGGGGCTGGTCTCGCCCCGACAGCGGGGTCAGCAGGTGGGGTTTAGTTTGGGTGGAAGTGGGCACGCTGGATAGAGGGCAGCTGGACATGGGCAGGGAGGGGGGAACCAGAAGGGAGGGGCTGTGGTCACCCTGAGGGGAGGAGTAACCCTCTGGAAGAGTGAAAGTAACACTTTTTAATAAAACAGCAAGAAAGCAAAAATTTGAGCTTAAAGCAAAATAACACAATCTTCCTTTTACAGATGAAAAACTGAATTCATAAGCAATAAAATGCGCTTTTGAACAGTTCAACAGTGTTTAGCTGCTACAGCCTTCCTTAGTCTGGTATGGCCAATAGATAACCGTAGCTAATGTTAGCAAACTTTAGGAAAACTTTAAAATGACTGCATGGTTTCCTTCTAAATCAGCTTAAAAATAACCTGCTTCTTTTATCTTATTCATCAGTCCAACTATATATAAGATAATTGTTACGGAAAATATTACACATGGGCCTGGAGCTCCTTATCAAGAAACATCAAAGTCACAGCCTCAAGCTATGGGCACTTTCAAAGCTCATGCCGACAAAAAAACACAACAAAAAACAGAAATGTTCACACGTGTTGGGCCACACAACTAGCTTGAGGCACACATTTAACAACAAAGGACTCTTTAGTTCTGTAAGTAATTGGGATAACATTGGGATAATGGTTTCTTTCATAGTAAGAGCTATACAAAGAGGGCTTAAGATGAGTGAATCGAAGAAGTGACATAATAATGAGCGTGTCACCAATGGGGGCAAATACTCAATCTGCTCCAGATCTTACTGAAAATGTTAAATGTGATTTGAATCAGCTGAAATACTTCACAGATCATCTATCTCCATTTTCCACTCACCTGTTTTGATGCTGTGTGTACATCCAGTGCATCCTGTGCTGAAAGAACAACCCCTGCTGGTGACAGGAGGCATGGCTCTGTAGGTGTAGCCACTGATCCCACAGGCATCACCGTAACAGGGCGAGGCCACCGAGTTGCAGTAGGCGGGGTGGGCCATTCCCGAGGCGTGGGACACCCGTGGATCCAGCAGCTTGGAGCCAGTCATCCGATTAGGGCATAAACTGGAGGGGGCAAAGTTCAGAGGTCGCGAGGCCAGGCCCGCTGACGTTGTTCCAGTGTGTGTCGGGTGGGCGATGTGAACGTAGTAGCTGGAGAAGCAGTGGTCGGCGGTGCAGAGGCAGGGGTGGGGGCTGAGGGTCAGAGCTGTGTGCGGGTGGGAATGCGTCAGGGACGGTGAGGTTACGAGGCACTCGCGCTTCACAGGGGTCATGGCTGAGTTAAGTGGCTGATCGTCTGATTCTCCATAGGGCTGCTGGCCCAGGAAGAAGGCCAAGCGGTGGCAGTATTCCACGGAGCCCTCTGGGGGACAGCAGTAGTACGGGCTCAGTTCGGTCTCCAGCTGCTCCTCCTTCACTTGCTTTAGCGGGTACGCTAGCATGCTGCGTGACTGGTAGCCTGGTTTGGTCAGTCGATGAGTGCAGCTGGTAGTCTCCCACTCCACTTTGGGCTCAAAGTCTGCCTTCTTCTTGCAGGATGTGCAGCCACTGTGCAGGGGAGGAACCTTTTTCCCCTTCTGCTTTTGTGAGCGTCCCTTGTGTTTGAGTTTAACTCTGGAGTGCTGTTTTGGGGTTGAGACCGCAGCAGGGGGAGCCTTGCAGTCTGATGTGATGGTAGCTGTGGGTGCAGCCTTTACTCTCTGTTTACTGGTAGCAGAGGAGCTGGTTAACTTCAGCAGGGCTGCAGCATTGAGTCCAGCCAATCGTCTGGGGGCGGGGGCATCCAGACTCTCCTGACTCATCCCCCTGCTCTCTTCTCGGTTGGCTTTGGCCTTCTTGACCCGCTTAGAGCTTTGGCACAGTTCAAGTTTGTGAGACGTGGAGGCTTTACTGATGTTTCCTCGTGAAGCCTTCAGACCTCCAGGGACAGCACTCCTGGTTGGATCTGCATCCAGGGATATTCCTCCATTCGTGGGCTCTTCCTGCCTCCTGGCCTGTTTGGCAGCTGGCTGAGGGTCAGTGGCTCTTTCAAGCAGTAGACTGTTCACCGCCTCAGCATTGAGAGAGGCCAGTCTACGCTTGCGAGGTTGTGGGACATGAATACACTCGCTATGACTTGAACTGTTTGACTTTGATTTGGTTTTTGGTAATGACTTTGCCTCTTTTTTTTCACTGCTTTTCCCCTTTTTGGGTTTGGGTTTGACTTTGAGAGATAAACGTCGCCGTGCGTCCTTTCGCTCCCTTTCTTTGGAACTCTGCTTTTCACGGATGCTTTCCTCCAGTCGGGTGAGGAGGACATGGCAGCTGAGCCCCTCCCCTCCATCTGAAACCCCAGCCCTCTTCCGCAAAGGATACAACTTCCTATCCCGTTTCTTGTCGCGCCTCCGGTCCAGTTTTCTGTTCTGATTTGATTTCTCTTTCCTCCCTCTTTTGTCATTCATCTTCTTGGCCGTGTCTTTCCTTTGTTTAATGATCTCACTTATTTTCTTTGTCCTGCCAAATCGTAGTGAGCGCTCTGGCCCGGCACCGCCCATAGTGCCACCATGTGGCCAAAGAGTGCAGTTGTCCCACCACTCGGCAGTACTGTCGCTCTGCCTGAGGGAACCCTTCTTCCTTGCGTGAGTCATCACATGCTTCTCCACGGGGCCTAGAGATAAGAGACCAACAAGTGGTCAAAACTACAATTTGTCCTAGTTCACAATGTGCTTACACTGTTCATAATCAACAGAACAAGCAGTGATCTGTACACTAGTTCAAGTTACTTACAAACAAAGCTTTTAATTGGATCCATAGAGAGCTGGTTTAGCCCTAAACATGTTGAACATCTTATAACTTATTTATAACTTTTGGTTCTTATAATCACACAGAAGATGTTAACATCAGTTTTGGCTGTGCTGACTGATCAGAACAGGACTGATGGTCAGGGCAGACACTCGGAGTGGTAGAAGGTGTATTATGAACCAAGTAGGGATCATTAACATTATTATATAAACATGTTTTGTTGTCAAGACTTAAAACTAGACAAAGCTGGAAGGGCTTTTGTGGTGTGGAAAGTACTGAGGCACAAAGAAAATGAAAACAAGCGAGGGCCAACGAGACACAAGCATAACAAAGATATCGACTATCTTACATAAGCCTTCAGTTTAGATTTAAACACAACAACATCTGAAGCAATGCATAAAGAAGCTTAATGATGAGCAAATTGAGCTGAATGGTTCTGTGATCAGACCGAACGCATTTGATCATATGGCGAGGTCCAGCTATCGTATCCCAGTTTGAGATCCTGTCATTATAAGAGGCTTGTGTGTGTTTTATGTAGCATAGAAGAAACCGATGCACTCTGTCATTCATTCACTGCGCTCGTTGCCTTATCACCTAGTGTGCACACAGCATGTAAATAACAGCTTGTTAAGGCCAATTGTTTAGTCTGAATGTTTAAGCCTGAATGGAAAATGTCAAAAAGGCCTTACTACAATATTAAGCTCAACAGAGGGAAATAAGACAAATAAACAAGCCAGCTAAATTAAACCAGGCATCACTGCCTAAAATCAATGTCTAAATACCCATATTATGAATCTCGTGCATACATATATGACACAACATACTGTAAATACTCCCTAAGCTCACTGTGAAACCATTTCGCAATTAAACTCAATTAGCAACAAACAGTAAGCTTGGGAGTATTTGTAATAAAAAAAAAACACTCCCTGAGCTCTTTGTGAAATTGCAACATAAACAACCAAAGAACAACTCGCGTATATGTTTAAGCAACTGTTCTTTCAATAATGCCCGTATACAGACCATGACTCCACCTAAGTGTTTGAGAAAAAAAGTAAAGCAGCGATTTTTTATACTGGAGCTCAGGTCATAAAAATGTACTGTCTGCCTGATGAGATGTGTAAACTTGTGAAGACTAAGATCTGCATCTCAAAACTGTACATACAGTAGAATCTGCACCACAAAGAAAACTCCCTACAGCAAATATAATTATAAAGTATCCTTGATTTAACTGTCCTTTTGTAAACTGAATAGAAAGCTTTTTTTCCAACCCACATCAGATTCTTGTCCTACTCCATTACATCCCATAATCAGCTATAATCTGTTAATGAATTTTCCCCCTGAAAGAGGAACTACACACTCAATTTAGTTTTTTTCACTGAACACATATTCACATAGATTCTTGTAAGCATATGATGTTAATGCAGGTAATTTTCCCAACAAAACTGTAAACCTTGGATTTGAAAGTTTTCCTGTGGCCCCTCCCTAACCATGATGACAGTACTCACAGGTCTATTAGGTATGTTGCTGTCCACCAGACTACCTGTCTTTTCCAGCAGAAAAATGGAGTCTGAGAGTCGGTTAACTCTATGTCGCTGTACGTGCCACTGAGCGATGGTCTCCCCCGTGTCCCTTGTCCGTCAGGGTCACACACCTCATAGCCACGAGCCCACGCCTCCTACAGTGGTTGCTCCCTCACTCCTGCATTTTTTTT
>NTHP01000223.1:174406-187255 GCA_003416845.1 Oplegnathus fasciatus | reverse complement strand
TATGCTGTATGTGCTCGTCTCTCTATTCTCTGCATGAAAAGAGGCTGGTTTTGTGAATTTAAAGTTTTAACATTTCCCTAGATAAGCTTCATATCATAGTAATCGCACAGCTATCACCAGAAAAAAGCAGCCATCCCAGGTCTTATCACAGTAAGCTTTTTAATGTTTGCCAGTTCATTACGTACGGAGCTGTACTTCAAGAATTACAGGCCGGGGCATCTGTTCAGACTAGCATGGCTGTGTGAGGCACTGAGAGGCCTGATGGTGGATGCACATTACTCTGCGGCGTGAACTCATTCAAGACTGGAGATTTTGGCCCAACTCGCGACTCATTTACAGTCGAAGCCCGACAAGATTTTTCAAACATGTTTGATTCCGTCGGCCCCAGTCTGACTGGGCTTGTGCAGCGTGAAGGCGGTCCAAGACTGAAATGTCAAGAGTGATCCTGGCAATAGCCAATACAAGCTTAGCTCCAGGGTTAAAGGAAATTAAGAACTTCCTGAACTACAACTCCCATTCCATTTCCCTTTCAAGGGAAAGCATTTAATATAATTTATTTGTCATCCTCCACCTCAGAAAACACTTTAAATGTAACAAAAGGTTTTAACACCTTGAAACAAAAAAACCATGCAACATTTTTTGTGATCTCCTGTGGAACAATGGGAGCATGTTAATGAATGACAACATCAGGTAGTGTGTGATCCCTCATCTTTGTGTGTGTCCCTCCGTCTTCGCCCTGTCACAGGACGGCTTACTCCAGGCTGTGCTTCTCAGACAAGATGTAATCCGTTTTGCAGTGTGACCTTGCCGGCTGAGGCTGAAATTCAATACCAGAATGACACACTTCAAACCTAAACTCCAGAGGTGTTTCCCTTCATGTCTAACTCTGAATTCAATAAATCAATAATCAAAGCAACGCTCTCTCACATCTAGCCAATAACCTTGATACTGAGCTTTTATCATGGTGTTTTTAAACCACAAAGACAATTTTCCAGCAGCAGTTGTGGGTCACTGCTGAGAAGTGTAGGTGGGGAAGCACTGGAGGGAATAACCTGTGAGATATTATCTCATGTGGCAGCGTTCTGGCCAAACGGCAATTTGGCTCTTTAAACACAGTTAGGCCTGGTGATCCTCAGGAAGTAATCTCACATTTACGGGAAGATCAGTGACCCGGCGCTCCCTCTCTAATTGGTTAGAAAACAGATCATCAGCTCCTTTCAGAGCATCAAACACACAGGGCACACCAGGATACCTTTTTTTTATAAGACTCGCAAGATCTCCCAAGACTCTTGAGACGATGTGCGTAAAGCAGCAGGCCAGATGGCTTTAAATAATAACCAACACACCAACAATCTGACTCATGAAATTCAATAATTATCTACAGACTCCATTAATCTTTTTGTACACTGTGAAACTGCAGGTACAGCTAAAGCAACCATCAACTCAGACAGCAGGCAAAACACCAAACGTCACAAATATCACGGTAAGTTACGACTGAGCACAAAAGTTCAGCTCTTGATTCTGTATTAGAGCAATACAGTGGTGATAAGAGATCAAACTGCCACACAGTATAAAGCTGTCACTTCAAACACAGACAAGAATACCACACAGTCACTTTGAGAATATTACATGAACATATATTTATAATAGTTCATCACATTAGCCAAGTGGGTCCCAATCTATGGCTCGAGGGCCTCCCAATAGGTCCCAAGACTATTAAAAGGATAAGAGAGAAGACAATCTGTTACAGAAAATGATTTATCTTTATGGTAACACTTTATTTAGCATTTATACGCAGTATATGATCAATTAATAAAGGTTTAGAACACACTATAACGTAGTGTTTAAATAGATATAAGTACACTGTAAGTGTTTATTTATGTTTTTGTTAACAACTACTGTAACTCCTCGTATGAATTATCCAAAGCTGTATAAACAGTTAATGTACAACATAGTAGTAATGAAATATATATAATCATATGTCTTAAATACATTTATAACTCGCCTGTGAATGATTTTACTAGAGAGTTTCATTTTACTTAAGGTCCTCTTTTCAGAGTAATAAATTGTAGGTTAGGGTTTTAAATCGCTTATAATTAAATCAATTATAATTTAACTACAGAATACGTGATCATTTATGATAACAACTGTCACACTGTGTTATCAAGCACCCATTAACTGTTTATGAATCAGACCAGACCATGCTTATACATAGTTGTTAACAAACACATCCATAAAGACTGAAAAACATATCATTATCCCTTCATCCATTCCATTAACTACTTTAGTGTGTTAGCAGTATATAAACCATTAATTAATGTTTTTTGTACTGCTCATACGTACTAAATGGGGGGGCTGACTTACAAAAAACCTCAATATCTCAAAACAATATATTTATGGAAAACACAACAATATAGTGGAAATATAACCACTCTGTTTTAGAATAAAATGCTGCTAAACAATTAGGCCTATAACTGCCTACGAATGAGTGAATGAATGAAATAAATATAATTATGAAATGAGAAATAGTTCCCTGATATCCTGACAAATACAGACAACCCTCCTTTGAGCAAAAATTAAAAAATACATAAATACAAACCCTCCCCCTTTTCTGACCCCCCTCCTCTCTCTAATAATTTTCATACAGTCCCTAATTTGTTGATTTGAATACCTCTAAAAATCCTTCAAATAAGACAAATACGAAAAGGACAAATCACTTCTCATGTCCACTTTCAGGCCACGACTTATGATGAAGGGTCAGAAAGTAGAACTGGCTTCATTTCAAGGTGTGGCAAGCCAAAACGGTTCATAAACCGACCAAATTATCCAACCAACAGGCCACATGCAATACACCTTGCAGAACACAACTCCAAACTCTGCTCCAGATCACTTGGCAACACTGGCTGTGCGTGCCACACCGCCACAAAGATCTCACCAGCCAATACTACACCTGTAATTATCACCTGCATCCACTCGGTTTTTTTTAAATGTTTCTCCTTTCAACTTTCAGGTGGAGCCCGGAACACACATCAATAAAACAAATAACCAGCTGGGCAACGCGGGCGGCGCATTGGGATCAGATTGAGAAAGCTCTTCTTCTTTTACATTTTCCATGTCACAGGTGGTGGTGGTGGTGGTGACGGGCAGCTACAGCACGAGGCGCTGGCATGTTGAGGTTTATCAAGGAGAGATAAAAAAGACTACAAGAATTTGAAACATTAGGTCACTGGGGTTTTTTTTGTGGTTTTTTTTGCTTCTTCCAGGACTTGCATTGCAGCCTTGAGCTTGATCCACAAAACCATCCGCTGAGATGTCGAGGAAGGTTTTATACATATATACACTACATGCGTAAATATATCCATAGGGATACAGTAGGATGGGATACAGTACAGCTTGACGTAGCTTGCCCATCTGAAGTAGCCAGCCAGGCTCTAAATATGGGCTGGAGAGGGGAGGGAGGGGGGGCTACCCGAAAACACACATACACACCAAGCAAAATAAAGGGCAGTCACCCCTCCTGATCACATTTTCTAACCGGATTCCTTATTACCGACACGGTGGCTGTTGTGATCACAGTCCTGGTTGAGACCTGGGAGGATATGGCACGTAGCAGCAGCGCTGTGTATCGCTTCTGGTGCACGAAGCGAAAAATGGGTTCTGCGCTCCTCTCTGGACGGCTGGGCAGCCGGAACAACTTCAAACATTCGGGGCGAAATAGCAACACAAAAATTAGAGGTGGTAACTTACGGCTCGCCGACACGCTTCCTCCTGCCAGCCGGGAAACGTCGAACAAATCTGCGGGGAAAGGTGTGGGGAGGAGAGAGAGAGAGAGAGAGAGNGGGGGGGGGAGCCGCTGCCGCCGGACTGGTGCGATGGCAGAGCTCCGTAACTGGGAGAGCTGGGGAGGAGTGGAGAGAGGACGGTCGGTGGCGCTGCCTGCGAGATGTGTGTGTGTATGTGTGTGTGCTCTTCCTGGTTGGGCTTCCACCGATTTGCAGAAAACTTAATCTGAACCAATTGCCATACGGAGCAGGCTCGCTTGACACCCCCGTCCTCCAATGACGGACAAACAGCTGTTTATTGTGAAGGGGGGGTACGAAACTAAATATTTGCAGTATCCGAGGGAACTTGCTTCCACTACGTTAAAACACGGCGCTACATCATGGGCGATGGATGTTACTGCCCCCCCACCACCACCACCACGACGACAGACAGCCTCACCCTGTCATTTGTCGTGACCGAACCACGACCAGTCCTCCACCACCAGACCGGTAAAACACGACTAGAGAAATTCATATGAAAGGTGAAGACGGAGGAAGGCGTTTAAAAGCGATATCAACTGTGTCTCATGTGGTGCACGTGAGGCATGGTGTTTAAATGCCTCCCATTTCACAAAGTTATGGGATGTAAAGGAAAGTAAACCCACCAAAAAACTCACTTTAACGCCAGCTCCATATCACCCTGAGTGTTGTGAAACCCATCTAATGTGCTTTAAAGGGTTAAAATCACTTCTACAAAAAAAAAAAGATTCATATTCTGATTCATGTATATTTTGTCACATTCACCATTAAAAACATGTCATATCATATTTAAGGGTTGGAAACGAGAGGAACCAATGAGATTATGGATCAAGTATCAAAATGTCCAGATGAGCACGTGTTCCTTCAGCATGGTCCAACAAATTCAAGCCAACCCCAGTGTGCATTGTTGGGGGATGAACTGTAATACACATACAAGCAGCGGCAGAGGAAGTATTTACACTCTTTCCAAAAAGTAGTGATACCACACCATAAAAATAAAAAAGGGTCCTGCATTAATTATCAGCAAAATGTTCTCAAGTATCAAAATTTCATTAAGCAGCAGTAGTGCTGTAGCTGGTGGAAGTGGAGCTCCTGTTGTCTATAACAATCATATCACATATATTCAATATAAGCGCTGTAGCGTGGAGCTTAGAACTACAGCTCTAAAAAAAAATAAAATTCTGCAATTATATGAATTTTCACATTTGACTTGTTCAGTTTACTGTTAATTTATATTTTTTTGGCAATTTTAATTCCCAACACAAAAGTCTAAATGTTTCAACGCCTTCTCCACACTGCTGATACATTCCAGTGGGGATATTCAGACTTTTTATTTATTTTGTCAAATAAGTCACATTTGAATATATTCACTTTAACCTACCTAGAAAATGCCGACATAGTGTGCATTTTTAATGGCAGAATATAAACTCGCCCCCTCAGGCTGCTAAAACCCCAACTTCCCAGAGTACTGTGAATACCAAGGACATGACCTCAGTGTCCTCAATTAAAGCCACAGCTCTCCATATAATTTGTGTATGTGTCATAATCTACTAAGTAACTGGTAACAACAGCTGTCACATAAATGTAGTTATAAAAAGTACAATATTTCCCTCTTAAGTGCAAGAACATCAAATTAGTACACTAGTAGAGTACTAGTAGAGATGGAGTCCAGCTAGAAAGATTACTCTTGTGAAAGTGTAATCCATTACATGTTATATAAACGGCCTGTAGACAGTAGAAAATGGATGAGGGGATCTGGAGAGATGAGGACACGCTTATACAGTAGTTAGAGCTTTTTAATAAGGTGTGGCAACTAATTCTAACATTTCAGTACGTCTCAATCTGAGTTAGAAGAGACAGTGACAGTGTGGATGTTTAAATCGCCTGCACCCTGCTAATAGGCGTCTCCCAGAGGACGGACAGGTTCTGGGTGTTGCTTGTGACTAGCCAATGCTGTATTGCCATGTCTACACTTTTGTATGCTTTATGTTGCAACATCAGTTGCTGTGCCTTATTAAAAAGCTCTAAGTAGAACTGTGTCGCTCCAGACTTCACTCCAGATCCTGCCTGTCGACAGTGTGTGATTGATTTGATACGTTATTGACTATATGTGTAAATTAAAATAAATAAATTACTTACTAATAACATTTGAAACTCACCAGTTAACCTTTTTTTTATCTGAAAATAGCGGGGTGTAGTTTACCCATCCTAAACATTTCTTGCACACAATCTGCCACCACATTTTTTGTTTCTCTGCTTGTTAAAATGTATTTTGACCACTTAAAATCTCTCAGTTGTAATGCAAAAATCTTTTTTTCTTGCATTCACCCTCCAGAAAGGTTTTTTTGTCACATGTTACGTAATCTGGAAGAACCAGAACCTGCCATCAATGAAAGAAGCCACTTTGCTAACTATTCCTTTTTTTTTTTTAATGGCAAGAAGAAAAGCTGAGAGAGCTCAATTATACACTTAGCTCAATGAACGAGTTGAATACACAGTTATCACATCAATTCAAACTCTTCAAAAAGGTGCCTGTTGCAGGCCGAGCCTTTTTGTGTAACGTCAAATAATCAATACCTCCACTTTTCAGGGAGGCTGATCCCATCAGTTCTATTGTTACTTTTGAAAACTAATTACTTCTTATTTGTCATGGAAAACAATTTACATTTTTAACCTCCACCTGTGGATGTGAGAACACATCTCTGCTAAAGCTGAAAACCTAAGAAATAAAGTGCTTGATATTGATTAGTTCACAGGGTCAAACAGACGGGGTCACTGACAGTGTGACTAACAGAGATCTTACGAGTGGTAAACAATCACTTCCTCCAGACTGTCTGACAGCGGACTGCTCGGTTTCATGTAGGTTGCAGCAGATTCATTTAGTGAACAGGATAAAGGAAGTTCACAGTAACTTCTCATCTCTTCCTTTACTGTACACCCTCCTGCTCAGCATGTTTTTAACAGCCATATTCCCAGAATCCACAGGTACAGCGTTCATAGTAAATGATGCAGTACATGATTTACCATCAAATGCAAACATTCACAGCCAGTGCAAGAAGTAGTTGTGTCGAAAATGTATGCCCCATCTCAGACCAACAATTTATTTTTTTTAATATACTTAAAGCTGCATTAATCAATATTTCTACATCAGCAATGAATCAAACACAACCTGCCCAGCGCCAAACTGCAGACAAAATTACAACGAGCTGGTGAACATACTGAACATTTCACTACTACACATCAGCTCCCTTCAGGAAATAAATAATAAATAATTTAATTATGTGACTACAAGGCTAGCAGTGGGGTAGCCATCTTGGAATAATAAAGTTTTCCTGCCCTTCAAAATTCTGCCAACATTGCGTGGCTGCAGCATAATGTTGCTCCGTGTCTGCTGGATGTGTAAAATAGAAACTGTTGGTTAACACGTTACAACTTCATGAGGAGAAGTGGGCAAAAATAAATCAGTAGTAGTAGTTGCCAGTGTATTACATGAATTATTTAAATATAAAAATAGACGTGGATGTTTTTCATACTTTGGATACGATGGAATCGATTATAATAACCGTGAATCATTCGTTCTCTGTGAAGAAGCAAACCACAGCTTTTTACAGCCACCTTTTGAGTCTACAGGGGTTGAATGTTTCATGCTCAAAAGACAGATTTTTGCGAGGATCATTAAAGTTTAGTAGAGTTTCAGTTTGCTAATTCAGTGATTCACTGTAACATATTTCATATGACATATGCCTTTGTCGAAACATTGTGGGGGGGAAAAAGCATTTATTTGGCGAGATTTATGAGATTTAAAAAAAAAAGATTTAGGATAATTCACTTTCATTTATGTTTACAGCTTAAGAACATTTAAGAAAAATGTGAGAGTCAAAAAAGCACAAGATTACTTGCTTCTGTGAATTATGACAGACACTGATTATTACTTCCTGGCTGTTCTTATTAAGTAGATCTGTTAGATTCATTAGTGTATAATATTGGTCCATATTTCCGTACGGATGAGGAGTCCACTAACTGAGTAAATCCATTTCCAATCACTGTAAGAGAAGTGTGTGGTGAAGATTTCTTTTTTTCTCTGGTTTCTTACAAAGAAAAGCAGAGACGGTCACTGACATGGATGGATCACAGAGAGTGACACACAGAGACAATCAATCCTCTGTCCACACACTCATACGTGGATCTGAGTGCCGGCTGCTTCAAAAGGACACACACTTAGTTCAACTTGAGCTGTCCCACATCTCATCACCTGTTTCAAACTGAGCGCAGACATGAAAGCATCAGAGTTGCTGTGGACGAAGAGCACGGCAGGGTTTTGAAAATGAATTCGATAATCAGGGCAGAGCTCCTATACTTAAAGGGCCACCACGGGTTAATTATGAAATTAAAAATATATCACCATGAAAGGACGGCGCCACGCATGTTAAGATTTCATGTTATTCCCAAGGTCAGCTCTGGCTAGCTTTCGTCATAGAAATGTGGCATTGAGTAGAAAACCAGCAGATGTGATTCATTTCTGTAACCTGGTGTATAGGTACAGGGTTTCCTCGGGACAATGGCTGTGAATGAACTTAAACAAGCCTCGTCTAATGAAACCAAGCAACTGTGACACTAATCTCGCTTCTCATCGGAAGGCGCTCCTGTATGGAACTGCTCAAATGACAACCAGTGTAAACACACATGGGTGCACAAAATATTTGACTAAGGGTTACACTGAAATGAAATGAAATTTATAGTCATTCAGACAGGTCTAGATCATAAGAATTAATACATAGATTTCAGATATTTATATAGACTTTAAACTGAGTTGTGGTGTATATCTTTGTGATATTACAGGTAAAAGGAAAAAGCCAAGTTAGTTAGTAGTAAAGGGTTAGATGAGGTGTACAGTAGCAATAGGCTTTATACTATAATATCACGCCAATGAATGGGGTTCAAGTCAGTACACAATTTTGTTCAAAATCAGCTAAACAATATAAAGCAGTACATTACACCTAATAGCAGTGGTGGAAGAAGTACTCGAAACCTTTACTTTAGTAAAAGTACCAATACAACAATGTAAAAATATCTAATTCCAAGTAAAAGTCTTGCATTCAAAAGTGTGCTTCAGTAAAAGTACATAAGTATTATCAGCAAAATGTACTTAAAGTATCAAAAGTAAAAGTAGTATGACTGATAAATGATCATTTATTACATTATTAGATTGTTAATATTAATGTCTCGATGCATTTTACTGTTGTAGCTGCTCGAGGTGGAGCTAGTTTAACCTATGTTATATACAGTCACCCAAGATAAATCTGAGAGGTCATGAGATGATTAACGGGAGAGGAAAGAAGAAAATCAATTTGTAGTCATTCTTTTGAATTTTTCTCTAATCTTTGCTTCTTGTGAAATATTCGATAATTTTACCTCTTTGGGCCTCAAACAGTTATTCAAATTAAACCATCTGAGAGGTTTAGAGGGGAAATGTCTCTTTGGTGAAACTGCTGACAACTCATAAACGTCTCACACGTGACAAGGGCCCCAAAGTAGACACTGCTTTTTCTGTACAGAGTTTTGTATTGTATTTTAAAAGCTTATCGTGTGTTTTCAAATGTAAAATCCTATTTTGAAAGGTAACCAATGACTACAGCTATCAGATAAATGTAGTGGAGTAAAAAGTACAATATTTTCCTCTGAAATGGAGAATAGAAGTAACTAGAATGACCATCTCCGTGGTTGTCTGCCTCCGCCAACCAGTCAAGTTGCGGTTTACGTCCATGTCTGTCCAGACAGATATAATATATGTAGTGAAGACTTTGGAGGAATTTTATAAAAGGTATTAAGTGTATTTTTTTGCAAAATGGAAGTTATCACTATATTGACATGTATGATTCCAGTGAATCATTTCCAGTGAGAAACATGCTGTCTTCACTTAGAGACTATTTTTAGAGAGGAGTACAGAGGACTGATAGAGAGGAACGGGAGGCCCCCTGGTCCTGGTTGTCATCCAGGGAGGGGATGTGAAGAGGGTAGACTCATACAAGTACCTTGGGGTCCAAATCGATAAAAAAATTCCAGGACATTATAATGTCCCAGTGAAGTTGACCTTTGATCTGTTGGGTAAAAAAATGTCATCACTTCATCATTTTATCCTACTAGACATTTGTGCGAAATTTTGTTAATAATTAGCGTACGAATTCTTGACAAAAAACGGGTTTGGTGAGGTCACAGTGACCTTTGACCTTTGACCACCAAAATCTAATCAGTTCATCCTTGAGTCCAAGTGGACCTTTGTGCCAAATTTGAAGAAATTCCCTCAAGGCGTTCCTGAGATATCACGGGAAAGGGACGGACGGACACCCCGAGAACATGATGCCTCTGGCCACAGCTATCGCAGGCGCAGAGGCATAAAAAGTAACTTAAAGTGGAAATACTCAAGTAAAGTTTAAGTACCTTAAAGTTGTACTTAAGTACAGTACTTGAGTAAATGTACTTTCTACCACTGCCTAATGGACAACTGAGAGGACTGAGGGCAGATTTGCGGAGTCATTCTTGTAGAATCGCATCTTCCCAAAAACCAATACTGTGGAATTTCTTTGCAGAAAGTGAAATTAAGTTCAAAGTATTGTAAATGATTAGCACGATTGAATGATGATACACAGTTCTGTCAGTGACCCTTTTAATATCCAAAATATACCACTAATCCAGCGGCCCGTATTTCATTGATGATTTAAGCGTTAGATTTATATGTTGGCAGAGATCCACTGATAATCCACAGTGGATTGCCTTTACAGTAATGGCTCAATTATTAGTCCTGCATGGCTATTTAATGACGGGTCTAGGTGCAAGTCATTAAAACACGTTTTATGACATTTACGATGGTTTAGTGAGGTGGGGTGCCGTCTGCTGGATCAGAGAGTGAAATGTGGTAAAGAGGTACTGCATGGTGGAGGGTAAGTCTACTGAAGAAACTCCAAAAGATTAATGTTCAACTACAATAAACTAGTGTGTCAAAGAGTGGCCTGGCAGATCGGCTTCTTCATTTATACTGCAAGATAGTGTCATGGCAGCCCTGAAGAAGGAGACGGCTAGTTCTGATAGTGTGAACAAGAGAGAGAATTACTGGTTAATAGTGATCATTAAAACACAGAAAGAACAAGGCCTAAATGAGTTGAGGAACGTCTCCTTTATCTGAGACACTAAAATACATGACTTCAGTATTTCCATTGTATGATACTTTATGCTTCTACTCCACTACATTTCAGAGGGAAATCTTGTACTTTGCACTTAGCAACATTTATTTGACAGCTAGTTAATACACTGTAGATCATTTCAACTTAAAACCGTAAGTTCCCCTGCTGCCTTAAAAATGTGAGTTAACTGAACTTAGGTTGATTAATTACTTCAAAGCCGCCTCGTGAGTTTTGAAAATGTAAAACCGACTGAGCGAAGTTCACTGAGCCTAACAGAACAAGTTCAATAAACTGAAGATATTAAGCTGAATCAACAACTGTTCAGTTACACTGACAAACGTCATTTACATGTTCTCAGTTTGAAGAGTCACTTCTTCATTTGACATGAAGACTTTACAGCTGCAGCTGCTCCTGTTGTACCAGAGTCAGCACAAAGGCAAACAATTATCCAATTTATTTCAAATAAAGGCAAACATTTAGTCCAAAGTCCAAAAAAATTTATATAAATTTGTGTAGCAGAACTTTTATGCTTTTCTTTGTTCCTACCTCATTAATCGTCTCATGACCCCCCAGACTTATCTTGTGACCCTTTGGAGGGGTCTGACCCTCAGGTTGGGGGCCACTAAACTACCTAACCATATATAAAGTAGTTAAATCTAGCTCCACCTTACAACAGTAAAATCACTTACAATCTAATAATTAACATATAATAATTTATCAGTCACATTTACTAAGTACTTTTACTTTTGATACTTTAAGTACATTTAGCTGCTAATACTTCTGTACGTTTCCTTACGTATAAGTTTGAGGAATTTTACATTGTTGTATTGGTACTTTTGCTCAAGTTAAGGATCTGAACACTTCTTCCACCACTGCTGATCAAATATTTACACAAGGGTTTGTGATGCACTATCCCAATATTAAAAGTGCTTGAACTGCAAGTATTAAAAGGGCGTGTGCAGCCAGTGAATAATCAACGCACTGAGTTCAAATAAAAGAGTGCAATTAAAAGTAGAGGATTTGACATTAGTGACATTTTAACAGTTTAACAGAGTTTCCAGTCAGTTTAATATCTGTAAACCAGAAGCTGTCATCACACAGGCAATCCTGATGCTGATCAGCTGTGTAGTTTTAATAGGCCACTATTAAAGCGCTGATTAACACTTGACTGATTTCATATAAAACTAATGAAAGCAATTCTTTACTCAATAAAGTCCTTCTGTTGCCACTTTTTTCCCCCTCACACAGTGCTGAAGATCATCCACTGACAACGAAAGCCTCGGGAGCTTTATCCATGATGTCATAACAGCATCATCCGTTATGAGCTCATTGCCTTTATGACCTAATTGGCAACCCTTGATGTGGGCTAATTGCTTTGGCATTTTTGCGAAGCCTCTTCATTTACCTGAGTTACACCGATGCCTGTTATTCCTCCTCTCTCGCTTCGCAGCGGCTCATCTGTTTATTTTCACTCAGCCCAAAGTAGCCCGTTAAAGGCCCAGTGTGAGTCACGCGCAAAGAGCAAATTACACCCCCAAGAAATGCCACAGCTGTATGTACCATAAAGTTTGTAACCCCTCACGCGCGCGCGCGCATACACACACACAGTGGGAGTGATATCCAGGTGAACACATCGCGCATCCACCCAGCCAATCATAATATTAGTGAGCTCACAGGCTGCTGTGTCCCTATCATTGACCTTGTTCCAGTCTATCCCGGGGACAAAGCACTAGTATCGCTTTGGCATTACACTTTGGTGGCTGCTGCTGGTGCTGGTGGTGGTGGAGGAGGAAGAGGAGGAGGCGGAGGAGGGGGTGGTGAAGGGGGAAGGGGGAAGAGGAGGGGGGGGTGGGGGCTATGATAACACACAT
>NTHP01000223.1:119229-172665 GCA_003416845.1 Oplegnathus fasciatus | reverse complement strand
AAAAAAAAAAAGAAAGAAAGAAATGAGAAAAGATAATGTGGAGCAGCCGCTACTTACCGTACCGTAGCTCTGCGTGGCAGCCACTATCTCGTCTGATTTTCAATGGTGTGAGGAGCCAGTCAGGGCACCTTGTTTTCCAAACGGCTAGGTAAGGCAAGTCAGCCTCGTCCGACTGGTTAACCGATGCAGCTCAACTAGAGGAAATAAACACGAATGTCGCCGATGTTTCGCCACTCCACTCGAGGGAACCCCTTTTTTTTTTTTAAAACCAAAAAACGACGAGAGAGAGGAGAGAAAAGACGGAGCAAACAACTCTCTTCTCGCAAGAAGAGGCAACACTCCTTTCCGAGACGAGCTCAGGATGTTTTTCTATCCCATCCGCTCCTCCGACGCCGACACGGCTGCAAACCTTGAGTGCTGCCGCTGGAGCTCCAGTCGGCAGCCCGCACACACGTCGCTTATATCCGCCACTTGGCATTAACACTGCACGCAGCTTTCAGTTTGCGCACCAGTCGCGGTGTGTGTGTGTTGCTACTGAACAACAACTAGCAGCACAACATGACTGACTGACTGACTGCAGCGCTGACAGACGGGGTGGGCTGGGCACCCCCACCACCACCGCCACCCACCCCCACCCCTCTCTCCACACACCTCCCGCCGCACAAAGTGAACAAATCCTCAGCAAAAGTCTCCCCAGTCTAGTTTGATATGACAGACTATATGAGAAACAAATGTGTTTTACATAACAACAACATCCTCATCCTACTTCTGTGCCGAAGCATGTGATGGCAACATGGTGAGCCTTTTAAAGGGGTATCCACGCGAAGCTGCAGGCGACGGTTGCCTCTTTGGATCCACCCCGTTAACTTTCTTGGAGGGATGCGCTGTGGCATTAATTAGACACGGTGACGACTTGCCAGGCAGGCTGGAAGCACCTGTGCACAAACCAGTGTGCCGCAAAGTGGGAGTCAGGCCAGGAAAACCTCTCTTGTGGCGCTGGCATGGGGCTCCAGGCCAAGTGTTGCAAGTATGGGTGCAACCCACATTATATTCACAAATAAAAGTGAACATAATTTAGTGTTTTTTCCATATAATCATGCGTGGCCCTCAAAGCATAAGCCAGAAATTTATGGAGGCTTACAAGAAATACACACTAACTTTCCATGCTTGTACATGCAAAGTGGGCAACTGCTTCAGGGGCCCAGACTCCTGGTTCACTGTATGTCAATTGGTAATTTTTAGGAATATGCACCATAAAAATGCAACTTGAACTAAGATTTGTGGTCCTGCATTATTACCATGTTCCAGGCTTGTCGAGGGGCTTCTGCCTCAGACTTTATTTTAGTTTATATTGTGCTCACGGAGCATATTCCTTAATAAAGTTGTGTTTAATCAAATCGCCTGAAACGAACTCACACACAGACTACCCGGTCTGTAATGATAAAATGAGGGGGAGGGCACTGTGATGTCTTCATTGACACCCATGGAAAGTTAACTTTTCACTTGCCAAGGTCAGAGCACACACTCAGCTATAAACCCCCACTGCTGCAGCTGGTAGAGATTCAGTGACCTGCCCCAGGACACATTAGTGTAGATGCTTGCTGATGTAGGAGCTTGAACCCAGGTTGTCCAGTTAAAAGGCGGTGTCACTGTAACCACATGGCCACCCTCTGTGCTTGCGAGACTTTGACTGGACAAAGCCTCTCATATTTATAAGTTCTCTCAAAGCCTGTTGTTCCCAAAGTAAGGTTTACAAAATACCACGCCTAAATTTAATTTTATTTTTGAACAAAGTCAAAGATTGTCCCTTTGGTAACAAAAGTTAGTCTGTAGCTGTGGAATGAGTGGTGAAAAAGTAGAGGTCTGAAACCACAAGACAGGATGTTTTTCCTCTCACACTCCCTTTTGTTGAATTTCCAAATCAGCCATGCATTTCAGTTTTTGAGTCTCCTCTATAAACTCTATTTCACACCCTTAATTGACTCCACAGACAAGTGATTTTTGAACAGCCAACAGTTCACCACAAGTGTCAAACACATTTTATTTTGACAAACTGGTAATTAAATGTAATTCTTCCACCGAGCAATACGACTCTTGAACAGCAGCTTAACAAAGTGATTGGCAAGGGATGCAGACTGATTGCTGCAGCTCCTGCATATTAACATTTAGATGAAATTTTATGCAGCCTCGTAGCCGAGGTGCCATGGCTCAAGTCCAAGTTGAGTTCTAAGTCCCAGTTTCTCAGGTTTGAGTTCATATTATGAAGATCATGTCCAAGTTTGGACTTCAGTCCTTATAGGCCAAGTTGAAATCCAAGTCTCCACTTTGAGTAATCCACACAAGAACGTCATAAAAAGAAAATGTAAGACTCACATACAGTTTAGGCCTCTTTCGCAGTATCCATTTTGACTTGCCACAGTAGGAAAAGCACAGGTGTTAATAATAACGTTGATGATGGCTCTGTACTATTCAAGTGCAGCAGTAGGCCATTCATTTTATTAACACCTGTGCTTTTCAGACTGTGACATGTCAAAATGTCTATCTTGAAAAAGGACTTTTTCATTATTCGGGTACTTAACATAACATGTACTTTCATTATGTAGCTATAAATTTCCCAAAGAGACGGTCTAACATTAAAGAGTCCACAGCAAGGACGTCTTCATCTATATTAGAGTCATTAAAAGTACTCTATGGAGTTTTTAACTGGTTATGAAACAGTCTCAATTTAAAACCAATGCCTCTATATGACCTACATAAGCAAACGAGGCTGACATGGAGAAGATTGGCTATTTCTATTAGTTTCTAATAGTTATTCTTAATGTCTGCCACCGGGTTGGAGTTTTCCGTGACATCAGACGAAATGGTGCTGGGGTTTGCTCTGGTTGAATTCCAGTTTCTTCAGCCGCTAACCGAAGGTCCGTCTCCGGAGCTGTCGCCCGCTCTCCTCCCGGCGAAGCAGTCTCCTTGCAGCGGAGAGTGAAGCGGAGGGAACATGTAACCCTAACGTTAGGTGAAACACTATCGCCTTTGTCCACAGGGACCGCCAAAATCAACACAAAATGAAAAGTTCCACAGAGTTGCTTTAATGTTCATCTCACAAGTGATAAAAAAAAAAAACTGTGAATCCAGATTGACTCACGTACTGCATCAACAAACAACTGTAGCACAACCAATCAAAACTGAAGAACAAATGTCATTTCTGAATAGGTGTGTTCATATTAATTTTGTATAGTGTAGTCATAAGAATCTCTTTCTCAATGTCACCCTCCCTGCTATCAGTCAGCTTTTAAAAACATAAATCAGCACATATAGCATTATCTGAATGTAGGATTTATTATTTTATTACTTTAAGAGCCTTCCTCCCAAACAGGTGTTTTCACTTATTCTGATTGGATCTCTCTTATATGAGGTCACCAAACGACATAACTGCATAGTGTACCTGTGACTCACCTACCCTAACAGTTGCCACAAAACTAATAGGAGGGTCACAGAGATGTCAATCAAACCCAGTCTTTCCGAGCCCACACGGTCCTGAGAAGAGGCCCAATCAGGCAATGAGTGGCAACACCTGTATGGGTGGACCAGGTGTGTAGGGCCTTTAAGTCATTTTTAATAGCCAAGCTGGCAGCATGGCATTAGGGATGACAGTGTTGGTTGGTCGGTCTATTGGTTGGTCCACCACTATGAAATATCTCAACTACTGAACAACTGAATGAATTGCTATTAAAATTTGCACACACATTCATGGTCCCCAGAGGATGAATCATACTTATTTTGGTGATCATGTTAGCATGCCGGCGTCAGTATTTAGCTCGAAGCACTGCTGTGCCTATAAGTACAGCTGTTCAAAGCCATTAGCGTGGCTGTAGGCTTATTAATGTGCTAACGCCTAAAATAATTTTTTGTGCTGCCGACCCAATGCAAACATCTATGTTGTTTCAGTCTAATAAGGGGGTTTATAGTTGGGGTTTTCCACAAAACACAGTCCAGTGAGCATGTATACAAAATAAGGAAGAGTACAGATTGTGATTTGTGGAAAATCCCAACTATATTTCAGCACATTAGACTGAAACAATGATTTTTGCATTGGGTTGGAGTTAAATTAAAAAAGAATGGTGCATAAAAATCATAAGCATGAAAGCAATCAATTTATCATGTTGCACCTTAATAGAATGAAACAATGAAATCACGAGTGAATGCCATTTGATCAGGTCTCTGATTAATAATTATTGGATGGTGAAAAAGGACTATAACTTCCTGAGCTGTCCAGGCTCATTACGCAACACTTAGTTTACCCATTTACTGCCAGTGTAGGGCTTATCCTTAATTACACACACACACACACACACACACACACACACACACACACACAGTGGAATTCACAATTAAGCTGAATCAGGATGCAGGGCTTGGTTGAAGAGAACGTCTACTAACTAGACAGCACACTAAAATAGAAGAGACAAGCTGGAACATGAACTGGTCCTGTGTAAACAACAGGGTCCAGAAGCCCCTGTCCCATTATGTCCAATGCACACACACACACACACACACACACACATGCACACACAGAGACCCAGATGCATGTTCTTTGTGTTGATATTTCAATAATTCACATTCAAAGTCTTAATTACCCTGGTTAAGTGGAAAAGATAAGCTTTTCATCCAAGGTTTTCCATTGACCTCATTTGCAAGGATGTCATTTTCAGTACTGATCAGTTCTTCTCTCACACTCTTGAGTATCGATTCTCTTACTCTGAAACAGGAAGTTTCCACCAGTACGTTGTGTTTAGAGACACGACCGACACTGTGAACTCCATAAAGGTTTTAGCCTCAGCTGCAAACATTTCCTCTCTGAGCGATGCAAATTTTCAAAATAATACTGGTAAATTGCACACACATATATCAGGTTTATTGAGTGTGTAAGGTGGATATTATCAGTTATCATACCACTGCTCAGTTTCTCAAGGTCAACCCATTTACATCACTGCTCTTGCTCTAATCAAGCAATGGTGTTTCTATGTCAGTATCTCAATTACATGTCTTTAATTTCCTGAAGAGGTAACAAGGGCTTTGACATATCCCCTAAAAATTTTTTACACTTCTAATTAATAGGTGGAGAAACATTACTGGAGTTAACTGCATACAAATGGATGATAGCAGAGATGTTAATAAATATGTTAAGTTGATTTTTTGACATGTCACAGTAGTGTGGTGTAAGTCAAAATATAGCATGCCAATTAAACCGCAAAATGACAAAAATGAACAAGTGTCAACGGATATAAATGAGCTCTTGCAGGAATTGCATTTGGTGATGTCAGCCGGTGGAAAAACATGTCACTGCTTTAAATCAGACGCTGAGGCGGTCTCAAGATGAAGCTTTGAAAAGCTCAGAGGTAAAACTTTAATGATTCCCAGCCTTCAATGTTTCCAGCATCCTCTTGTTTTCCTTTCTCTATAATGAGCACAGCCAATCACCAGTCTAGGTCCTTGCCACCTTTGAGGACTTGATAACAAGGGTTTCTGGTCAGTGATGCGGCAAAGTGGGGAGCGACGAAACGCGCAACGTCTTGGCTCCATGCTGGAAAGCCATATCTGTGCTTACTTCTGAGGCAAGAACACAGAAGTGACATATTGTGTGTGATCTAGCTTACTTTCAATGATGATTGGTTTCTCTGTCAACCTCCTGGGCATAAGATTCTTCATTTCTTGCATAGGACTTGTGGGTAATGTATTTCTCATCCTCTCCATCATCCAGACCAAATTCTCCCGAGTTAAATCCTTGGAGTTGTTTCTCTTGGGACTGGCTACAGCCAACTTGGAGGAAATTCTCATCGTGAACATCTACGATATTGTCATCCTCCAGACTTCCTTCACCACCACTGGCACTTGGTCATGTCGCTCACTCAAGTTCCTGACTGTGTTTGGGGAAATCACCAGCATCCTCTTCACTGTCCTCATCAGCATCTTCCGCTACCAGAAGCTGCGAGACGCCCACAAGAGGGTCAACCTCCCAATCTACCTGGACAGCATCAGGTCAGCCTGGATGGTGAGTGGGGTTTGTGTGATGCTCTCCATTTTACTGAGTGTCCCCATTTTTTTCATGAACATTCAAGACCCCGCAGAAAACGTCACAAGAAACAACAGTGGCTGCCCTCCAGACTTCTTTCAGTGTAGTAAAAATGACTGTCCCATACTCAACCGCTGTTACAAATACCTGTTCCTCGTGGTGTGCAACCTGCTGCCTCTCATCATCGTCACAGTCACCAGCTGCCTCATCATCACAGTGCTGCTGAACCAGAGGAAGACGGTGATGCCGGTGGTGAGCGTGAGCGGGTCAAGCCAGTTCGGCAAGAAGAGCAAAAGTCCGAGGCTGCAACGAAGCACGATAGCTGTACTGGCAGCTATGGGGTTGTTCCAGGTGGACTGGACTCTTTACCTGATCTTCCAGCTGACTTTTAGCCCCAGTGGCTTTCCCTTTTGGGCTGAAATGGAGTTCTTTATCTCCACTTCCTATACATCCATCAGTCCGTATGTGTACGGTATAGGAAATAACCTGTTCTCTCTCAAGAACTTTATAAAGAAGTAATTTTTTTGAAATCGTGATGAGTTCTTGTTTTTAATGATAGAATATAATTAAGCACATATGTTTTTGCTTGCCAATAAAAATGCATTTTTGTACTTACATGTTATGAATAGATATTATGTTACTCACTGAGTTAGTTCAGGGAAAGCAGAGTTTGACGTTTTTATAAACCTCACTTTGCTCAGACTTTATTTGAAGACTTTATTTGAACAAGCAATCTGCCTTTCATCAGTAAACAGATTATAGCTTTGTGTTGCAATTTTAGACCTTTGTTTAAATCTAATATGAAAAATTTCCTTTGGTACAATTAATCAGCCTTGTAGAAAATGCCTTTTTTGAATGGCAAAAGCACTGAAGGACTGTCAACAAAATGTTGTTTGTTCCTGGAGACGCTCTCTTACAATCTAACCTACCCAAAATAAACACTAACAAGTCCCTGCTTCCCTCTGGTCAATGCAAAGTCACACCTTATTTTCAATGCAATTCTACACATAACAGCTGCATGAACATGTATATGAACTCGACCTGTGTTTACAGTACAATAAGTAGAGCAAAGAAGCAATTCTTATCCCCCCATCGACTCACACAGAGAACCAACAGTGATAACTTGACCCAGTCACCTTTCTTTATTCTCTACTGCTCTCTCATTGGAATTGAAATATACTTGTTTTGTATTTGTGGATGCGCATGTAGATGTGTCAGTGAATGCTGAAGTGATCATTTACTGACATCCCACTCCCTTTTGCCTCATGCATTAAGACTCTTGGCCCAACTTTTATTGTAAGTTTAGGAGAAAATGTTATATAATTTGATATATGTGTATCGATTCTGTTTTGACATGCGTCAAATGCAGGATAGATCTTGTGGTTAGGCTTTGTAACATCTCCGAAAAGACTCACTGGCTCCTGTTGAAAGTGAAAGTTATACATAGGTCACATATTAGTCACTGAGTCTGACTGTGACCAATTTAGTTAGACGTATTTCGATCTAGGTGATCGGAGGTTGATAAATGTGGCTTTTACAATTTACTGTAAATTGTTACCTGTAAAAATGACTACAGTGAATGTGTAAAATGTTTCAGCATCCTACAGTGCAGCAAACTTGAACTTTACAGCCCCAAATTACATGAAACAACACAGGAAATACTGTAGAGTCAATAATAGTAAGAGGTAAAACTGAGGAGAGCCTGGCTGCACTGTGAAGACTTCATTCTTCTCGGTCTTGACATCTTAATTTGGACCTTAAATGTAATCATGACAAAATATGGATGACTTTTAAACTATATATCATGTTAACGGTCTAAATTCAAAAGCAGTGTCTTATTAATACTAGTTTCAAAATGGTGATGACTAAATATTATGTCTGTTCGTGGTAATTTTAAACTTGGTTTGACAGATGTGACAGAACTCATGCAAAGGCCACACAAAGTCTGAGCACTACTCTTTGTCCGTGCTGCCACTGCTGATTTTACATTAGTGACGTCACAATTTGGTAGCTGTCAGTACACACTGTATTGTTTGTTACAGTATGTACGCGAAATAACAAAGACACACTTATTAAAGGGTTCTTACACTGGCCTCTTTATATTTTCTGCAGATTATTTAAAACAGTTTGCACAATCTGCAACTTAAGAATAAGATAAAGTTCAGTATTTATGTCACAAGATGGGAGCAACAACCTAAAGTGTGGTTAGAGTAATAATGTTTTTTTTCTTTATTCCAGTCTAACTATTGTGAAAAATACGTGATATGAATTTAGATTTTTAGACTTTCACAAAATGATGTGAAGCCACCTCTGTCTGGTGTTGTATCTGTGTGTGTGCACAACTGTAACTCCCTGATTTAGTTTTTTCTACCTGTTCATCTTTTAAGAAAACATATTAAATTCAATATTTATGTAAATACATTTACGCTGAAGGCATAATATATTGTCTGTTCTTCTGAAAACATTTCCTGTTACTGGAGAAATTACTGGGAAAATGGATATTATTGTAACATTAGTGTAATTTTATGGGAGTTCACTGCCAGATTTGTGCAGAATAAGTGCGTATTGCGTTCATATGAAACGTGCACGCTATATGCAGAAGCCTTTCAAAGCATAGCCCATCCCTCACGACAAGTATACATTGTGTATAACTTGTCGAAGCCGAATAACTGCACAGGTTGCAGGATGAAGTGAGCACGAGGAGCTCCCCAGCAGGAACAGGCTGCAGCGTATCGCCACGAGATCTCCACGTGGAGCACAAAAGATGGGTCGGTTCATGTGGGCTTCTTCCCACTTCCTAGTCCTGTTTAGACCCCGCCCTGTTGACTTAATAACACGTTACTTTTGATGCTGCGATCATTCAGACTTTTACGTGTGGAGGCTGAATTATAAAACCGACGTCGCGTGCTAATCTCTGAAGGGAAGTCATGCTGTTTGTTCTGTGTTTTTTTATGTTCAGATGACATTTCACTTCATCAACTGTAAATGTGATTTGGCGTTAAACCCATGTCTACAATCACAATAACAGCTGTGATGCATACGCGCCATATTTATTTACTGGTTTATTTATTTAAATATTTTTTCGCTTGGAGCATCAAGCCATTGGTCACAGCCCAACCCCCCTCCTCTCCTCTCTGCTCCCCACTGATCCTGAACTGTGGTGGACATTTTGCTTCCACTGTTATCTCACTTTAAAAAAAAAACAACAACCCATCTCTCAGACACATGTAGACATTATTGCTTAAGTCGATTGGAACAGTGAGCTGTAGCCAGTGTCCATATTTATTTGGTTTATTAATTCTGTCGCCAGCAGGAGGTTTTGGTGGCCATTTGTGGAATATCTCACAAGTTTAGACATCTTTTTTGGGGGGGGCTAGTTTCTGGAAAATGCATAAATGATATCTTAAAACAGCCTGGGAGTACATTCATTTAGGCTAGTTGAGTCCAACTGCTCTCCACAAAGACCACAAAATGAAATTAAATGTATATAGCTAAGCTAAAGATTGGGCTCTGCATTAATAATAAAGCAAGCATTCAGTTATTAGCCTGCATTTATCATATTTCATAGTAATCAAATCCCCCTGTTCATTCTGGTATAGATGGGAAGGCTAGGCTAAACAGGACCTTCTGCATCTGTATTTTCTTTCCTGTAAAGACTCAACCTAAAGACTTTGGGCTTCAAAAATAAACACATTAAATTAGCTACTAATGCAACCCAATAAATAGCCACCGCCCGACAATCGCCATGCTTCCTGTGAAACCAACTATGTGGAAACCCTTATGGCGAAAGAATAGCGTAAAACTGTAATTAGCTGTTTTGTTTTTTAGTTTATATGCATTAGTTTTATTTAAATATTCCTTTTAAACAGCAACATCTCGCCGCCATCTTATCAGAGAGACAAAGCCACTCAGCGTTGTTTCGCGGCGTGTCTTTCAGCAGTTAAAAGGTGAACCCTAAGTTATTGATTCAGACTGTGCAGGTCAATTTTGATACATTGTCGCGAGGGTGTATTTACATGAAAGCTGCACTGGTTGTCTCGCGATATAAAATAACTTTTTGTCACGAGTGTGTTTAGGTCAACCCGTCAGGCCACTTTACACCATGAAACGAGTGGCCGGTGGAGACCTCCGGGGGGAGCTTGCGCATTGGCTACTAGAGCTCTACCGCCATGGTGAACGCGTTACGTCACAGCCCGAGAGCACGGATGTGTGTGTGTGTGTTTATGTGTGTGTGTGTGTGTGTGAGAGTGTGAGCGAGAGGGGACAGAGAGGAGAGTGTGTGTTTGTGGTTCAGGGAGGGTGAGAATGGAAATGTGATCGAAAAAGGTAGAAGAAGTAAAGGAAATACAAAGAGAGGAAGAGAAAGTCTCGGCTCTGCGCTCTCCGCTCAGGAATTACGCCGCCGAAACATTTTCGCGCAACTTGCTGAGAGTTGTCCTCCTCACCGGCGCGCGGACTGAGCTCGAGGTGGGAACAAGCGAGAAAAAAAAAAAAATCTCCGGGATGGTGGACTCCCGCTTCCCTCGCGCTGGCGGCCCGGGAATCACGCGCCATTGAAGAAGGGGGGTGATATTGTGCATGCGCTTTGGCTCCACTGCGTGCACGCTCGGGTCGGTCGATGCGAGCACACTGGCGTGGCTCTCGGCCTCCATTTGCCAGTTTGTGTTTATGTTCGAGGGATTCACCGAGGCCCCACCGACGGCGACGACGACGTGCAACAGTTGGAGTTTCACCGTGAGCGTTATTATTGTGTCGCCGCCGTAGGCCACGAGGCATTCAGCCGATATTGAAAGGTGAGGCGTTAGTGAAACCTGCAACTTTTCCAACTTGGTGAGTGGTGGAGCGGGCGGCCTTTCTCTCTGCGGTGTGTGAGGAAGAAAGAGCTGTTGTCAAACAAGTTAAATTCTTAGCGTGGCTTCTTATTTTAGGAGGAAAAACAGTTGCACGGAGAAGAGTGGGGAGTTTGTGTTGTAAACATGCCGGTAATGAGCCATTTGAGGCTCTCGTTCGGCCGATTAACACCTTTAGACCACAGCATCTGTGTGTTGGTGTGACTGTGTGATTATTAAATTGACCCGGGGAGGGCAGGACGACTAGAAAACAGGTTACATGTCTTTAGCTTGTCCTCTGTCGTCGACGGAGATGATTTAATTTGGGCTGCAAAGGTAGAAAACACGTACGAAATGTGCGTTTTGAGCGTCTTGTACTCAAAACACAGGCCTGTCCGAGCATTTCAGCCATCTCCTCAGCTGGGCGATAACAGGCAGGCTATTGGTCAGTCAGACCAAAGTGGTCTCGCAGCCCATTTCACGAAGGCAAAGTCCACTTTTCTCAGACTGCGAAGAGAAATTATATATTAGACTTAAAAAAATACTCAGACGTAACCCCCTTTGTCCCATTTCTTAATGTATATAGTATTAGTCACATAATGATGATAATTTTTAAAGGGTGCAAGCCAAAGATATGGGGGCGTATTTGTTTTGGTGCTTCATGTTTATTCCTACTACATTTTTCACCTGGTGGCTCAGTATTTGTGGTTTTGATCCCTGGTCCAGATTTCATTTAACTTGTTATATATATTTTATTCAGTAGCCTGTTATTGCAAATAATGGTGTACAACATCATCACAACAAATCCTCTTCCTATGTGGTGCCATACTTAAATATTTACTCAACGCCCAGTGACAAAGCAGGCCTCCTATACAGCTTGTCATGTTGGATATAGTTTATAAGTACATGTTTTACACAACCTTACACAGTGACACAAGTCACCACCAGCCCATCAAAGGACCACATATGGCCCGAGGTTGTAAATAAATGATAATTTCTCCATTAGTAGCTAATTCATTTTTCAGGAGGGTGCGGCCTATCCCAAAATTGCTCTGCAATGGTTTGATTCTTATTCGAATTCCTATCGGACACAAAGAGCTGTTCAATGAATCATGCAGATCAGATATCTTGAAATTTGGTCCGAGTGCTCTACGGCTGACAAAACATTCACACAACCAGCAACATGAGCAACCAAATGGTTCAGTGTCCTTTAATGTTGTATGATATAAAAACTGTGCTTTGATATTGACTGTGATCACCTCATTTCTTCATGTCATTTCACAGAGAATATGGTTGCACCTTTAAATTAAGATGTTAAATGTTTATCAGCAGCCAATATATCCTAGAATTGTCATGTGCACCTATGCACTATGAAGTGTTTTTGCAAAGACTATCTGAAAATGATCAAATATACAGTATTTTATATGATATATACATATATATATATATATATATATATATATATATATATGAGGTCAAGGCTGTTTTAGTAAATAATACCACAGATTTAAGCTGTTTTTCAACCTTTTTAAAGTAGAACTACACATTTTTGGATGTGTTTACAGCTGAATTTCTCTAATTTTTACATTTCTTCATGCATCTTTTGGCCCTTATTTCTTCTCTGCAAGTATTTGCTCTGCTTGGATGACCTGTAATTGCTTTTATTAACATTTGTCAGCATTGTTTGGGTTGTTTTTAGATTTCATTTTAATTTTCTGTCTTATGGTTTTGTCTGATTTCATCGCTTATGTTTAGATCATTAGCCCTGAAATTTATGTTGTACCTCTGAACATCACTGTACTATATAATTAATATTACTATCATTGTATCATTTTCTGTTAGGTATCAAATGAAGTGGGACGGCCACAGTCATCGGTGATGCCTGCCACAGACTCTGATCTCACATCAATGGAGGACCCCCATGCATTGGAGGATGAGAAGGGGAGCGTGACTAACGTCCCCTCCTCAGTTCCTCCTACTACCATCCCGTCTTCGACTCCTCTTGCTCCAACCACTACGAGACCTAATTTCACTGGTGAGACCGTGATTGAGACCAAAGCCATCTCCATGGCAAGTAATGACTGCAGCTCGGTTCTCTCTTCGCCTGCTGAAGCTAGCCCAGCCAAGCCTGCTGTAACCTCACCTACTACTTTTGATGGGAGGGTGGAAACAAGCCCAGCTACCTCACATATAGCATCAGCGTCAGACTCCCTGACATGCACAGGGACGAGCCTTGTCAACATATCAGAATCACCACCATCGTTGCCTGTGTTGCCGGCTAACACATTTGGCAGTCCAGACCTGAAAAATGACTTTCCTGCTGTGCTGACCTTCAAAGGTGTCAGTGTCACTCTGGAGAATAATAGTGTGTGGAAGCAGTTCTACCGGTGTGGAACTGAGATGATTCTCACTAAACAGGGGCGCCGCATGTTCCCGTACTGCCGATATCGCCTGACCGGCCTAGATCCTGAGCGGCAGTACAGTCTGGTCCTGTCCATAGTTCCGTCGAACCAGTACAGGTACCGAAGGACCACATCCAAATGGGAGGTCACTGGGCCAGCAGAACACCAGGCCCAGGGTCTGATCCGGGCATTTTCCCACCACTACTCAGCCTGTCGAGGCTCAGAGTGGATGGGTGGCTTGGTGTCCTTCTACAAACTCAAACTGACCAATAATTCCCAAGATCCGGAGGGTCATATAATCCTACACTCCATGCATCGCTACATTCCTCGGCTACATGTGATACCTGTCCCAGATGGGGGCGTACCCACACCTGACCAGCCTGTGGTTATGGGACCAGAAAGCCTGACCTTTACCTTTCCACAAACCGAATTCATGGCTGTGACGACTTATCAGAACTTTCGGATCACACAGCTGAAAATTAATCATAATCCGTTTGCAAAAGGCTTTAGGGAGGACGGGAACAACTCCCGCCTAAACAGGGTCACTACAGAGGCTCAACCTGTGGTGAAGACAGACACTCAGCCCTCTGCTTTAAAACCTGCTGAACTCACCGAAAACAAAGAGGAGGAGGAGGTTGTGGATCTGAGGTAAGTTTTATATAGATTTTATATATTTGTTCTGTCTGAAACACATTGATATACACTCAGTGGCCACTTTATTAGATACGCTTGTGAACTGTAATGCAATCCAGGACAACAGCTCAGCCTTAAATTCTACCTTTACAAAGATAATAATGTCCAGTTTTGATTGAACCTGTCAGAGAGGTATTACTTTAACTATATGTTTATTATTGAGGTTGTAGTTTGCAGTGGTGTTGAACTGGACTAGATTAATGCAGTCCAGCACAACACCACCACTAACTACGACCTCAGTAATAAACATATACTTGAATTAACAAGTCTCAGAAAGTAAAGGTAGAATATGTGACAGAACTGTTGTACTGGATTGCATTACATTGCATAGGCTTACCTAAGTAGCCAGGGCGTGTGTTTACATGTGGCATTTGACTATGTGAGACTTTTGGAGCCATTTGAAACTTTTTTCAGTTTTTCTGTCATTCACAGAAACAACAAAAAATATATATTCATCATGCTTTTCTCTTAAATTTGTGTATTTTAATGTCATTATTTCAGTGTTCAGAACATGTGGAAACACTCACTGCTTCCATCCTATAACTGTGGTAATAACTGATGGAGCAAAAAGCATACATCCACTGTTGCGTTCAGTTCGACAGAGTCATCAAAGTAACCTAAACCCGACCATTCATCTGAAGAAATGTGGCATGTTTCTTGAGGATAAATTCTGGCAGATCACAGAAAGAAACGACCATATTTAGAGTGGAGAGACTGAATAACAGGAAAAATTTGCATTTTACATATGATGAAGTCCAGTACAGTGGTCCCAAAAAGACCAAAAAAAGAGGACACTAAAACTGGACATTTGCTTAACAACATCACAAACCACAGCCTCACTAGTTACCATTGATTTGAATTGACACCTGTTTTGCATTCTCAACCAAAATGGAGGATTATATGGACGTAACACAATGAATGTCAAAGTCAGTATTTATTGCAGGGCTGTTGTGTTGGATTGCATTACAGTGTGAGTTGTTTTGCTACTGTGTCCATCCCCTATAGTTTTCCTGGTGTTGTAGTCTCACACTTACTATCGTCTTGGAGGTCTTGGGTCCCAAATGAGTCTTTCTTGCTCCTTCCCATGACTGCATTATCAGGTGTAGGATTTGGGGGATACTAGAATGTAAGCAACGTCAAGTACATAGACATAAGCTGGCAAATGGGTGGTCTCTCATCAATTAAACTGCGGGAATTTTCCTATTATAATACCATTGCCACATGCTGTGTCATCACAACTTAATATATCTTTTATAATGAGATCACCATTAAATCATTTTCACTTTTTATTTGTTTTGTATCCATAAACACTCTTCCCTTTTTACTGTCTCACAGCACGAAGAATCACACCGTCCCTGCTTCTCACTCAAATGCACAAGAGACCAGACTGGTCCTGAAGCCCATAATGTCTTCCCCTGCTACTAAGGATGAACCCTATGTCCCCTGTATAAGAGGCAAGCACGCACTTGGTGAGCTCGTGCTAGTCCAAAAACGTCCACTTTTGGACCCAAAGGAAGAGTCCCACAGCGTCTGTGTAACCCCTATGGTACAGCAAGGCCTCAAAGTAACGCCTAAAGCAATATCCACGACTCCCACTTCCCCAACATCTACCCCGGGATCATCACCTGGGTACCGCAAGAGGAGGAAGAGGATGAACAGACGTTGGGCGAATTCGCGGGGAAGAGAGTGGAAAGCTGCGGTTGCCTCCCCCACGGTAGTCCACAGCCCGTCATTGACTGTCGGTATGCAACCAGAGCTGGATGATGTAGAAGGCCTGCTGTTTGTGTCATTTACCTCAAAGGTAACACACTGCAAATTACTGCAAAGAATGATCTACACATATCTGCATATCTCCACTGGATTTATTTTCACTTGGTGTGGTGTCTCCTCCAGTTATCCACCTCATGTCAAATAAGTGTGTTGAGTTTTCACTGAAGCTACACACATTCCTGAGATGGCATTTGTTGTTGCATACCAGAATTATTTTGGGTGCATAGTTGTTCGTTAACGCTTTAATGTTCCTCTGTGTGACAGGAAGCTCTTGAGGTTCACGTCAGGGACAAACCAGCCAGTAGCTCATCGGCATCTCCAGTTTCCCCAACGACATCGAAGCCACCAGGTAAGCAATGTAAAGATCTTTTTCATTTGATCTCAAATGCTTTCATGCAGTGCTGCTATACTGTGAACGTTATGAAAATCCTGCACAAACCTCTTGTCACCTCTTTCAATTTTATTAAATAACACTGAATCAAATGTGATGTACACGATCCTTTGAAAATATTTCTGTGGTGTTTCAGTGGAGGTGACACCAGAGACTGATGAGGAGAAAATAGCCCGCTTGGAGGCCATCCTGCTGCAGGACCTCAGAGTTCTCAGACACAGACAGGTCATCCATCCTGTGCTACAGGAGGGTGAGTTCATTCAAACACACAAACATCCCAGTGGTTAAGTAGGTTTTTACAAAGTAATATTGGGTAAATATTTTTCTCTCGTTGACTCATTTTTGTCAATTTTGTAGTGGGGATGAAGTTGAGCTCCTTAGACCCCACCAAGTCCATTGACCTGCAGTATCTGGGGGTTCATCTGCCACTACCTCCCCCAAACCTACCAGAACAAGGTGATGCCACGGCTCTGTCTCCTTGTGGTAAGTTGGACTGATCTTTGACTGCTTGATTGAGGGTAAAGTCTTGTCCTGGGGCTCTTAATTGCGTCTGTTTGGACACAGAAATGTTTGGTGTGTGTTTCGACTGGGGTTCATGTAAAACCAGGACTCAGATTTTTTTATTTATAGCAGACATAAAACCTGCTGTGGACTTAAACATCAGTTGAATGTTTTACTATATTTTCATCTGAGGGCAGACAAGCCATCATATATGGCTTGTCTAATACATGAAGCATGTGCAGTTCCTTATGTAGGATTACTATTGTGTTCAGATGCAGACCTTACAATGCAGTTGGTGCGCTTCCCTCAGCATATCCATAGATACATAAGGGAAAAGTGATCAGGGCCTTGTGTAGTTACACTCTGTATTTCAGTAATAAAGATGTGATATCGAGAATGGTTAAACATATTAACATATTTATAAAACACAAGTTTTTTGCTCTCTCTTTCTCTCACAGTAGACTTATCCCCCTCTCTCTCGTTCTCTAAATTTAAACAGCACATTTGCAAGGTAGCCTGATGTATTTAGTAGGGTAAATTACAATAGGCTGAATAATGATTACCTCTTCCTGCAAGCCTCATCTGTTGTTTGTCAGTCAGGTCAGATTAGAGTCTTGTATGATCTTGAGATGCAGGAAACGAGATAAGGCTGGAAAGTTTAAGAATATGGCCTAGTAATGGTTTAGAAACGGTCTGCTTGTGTTTGAAATACTTGGGCCAGACATTAGAACAGGCCAGCGGGGTCTGGCACTGTGTGGTATCTAGAACACCTCCTCTTTTTGCGTGCTTCATATAGGATGGAAATAAAATAACGTTGACCAGAGGTCCATAAGTGTAAAGCAGAAAGCCCTCCACAACAAGGATGTGAGTCTCCTCCTCCTTATGGTCACACTAGACCATTCTCAGTATCCTCTGTGTCATTAACGCCATGTGACTTCTCACATTTCACTGGGTTCTCCAGTGAAGTAGATTGAGTACAAGTATAAATTGTACTCATCAAGGCGTCCTTGTCCAGAGCAGTAAAGATATTGTTTCCCCGTGATGTTAAATGAAAATGCTGATTTGTGTTTATATCTTGTGATATGTGTGAACTGAACCAGGTCACATTATTTGAACTATAGAAAGTGGTAAACAGTGGTCCAAATCTTCAAAAAATCTGCATTTTTCTAAATTTTCATTTCTGTCACTGAACATACTGTATACGTAAATAAATGTAGCTGAAATTCTGAGAAACCAGTTTTTCTACTGCAGCACTTAAATATAATTGTGTTGTGTCCTTTAACTGAAGGCTAATGCAGTACGGTTCCTTCACAGATGAGGGATTACCCTTTTTCTCCCGGACAGGAAAGACGAGTGACATGACAAAAATAAAGGGATGGAAAAACAAGTTCATAAGAAGCAAAGAAACGTCTCCTAACTGTGATGGTAAGGTTTGCTCGTCTTGTTGTAGCTGCAGTGTCCCTTTTATCATTCAATGGGATTAGTATAGTCATTCTAATTACCAAAAGATTAACTGTACCAAAACCAACTGAATATACTTGTGTCTGATTCATTATTCCCCATTGATAAATTAAAGTCTCTTTATTCTTCCTCTCCTAAAGGATCACAAAAGAACCTATCTGCCTTCTGCAGCAACATGTTGGATGAGTACTTGGAAAGCGAAGCCCAGTATATCAGTGAGCGTGCTGCTGCCTTCTCCACAAACCCTGAGGGCTCTGTGGCCTATCAGCTGCCTGCTAAAAGCTCAAGCTACGTAAAGACCCTGGATAGCGTGCTCAAGCATCGAAATGCCGCATCCAAATTCCCAGTGGGGGCCAACAGACCTTGCCCCCTTTCCCACAAACCCCTCCTCTACTCTGCCCTGACGTCACCGGCTCCTCCCCTGGCCCGCGCTGAGACCCCTGTTCAAGCAGCAGCTCAGTCCACACAGCAGTCTGCATCTTCACATAAGCAGCCAGAAGCAGCAAATGTAGCTTCTGGGTCCAGTTACACTAATTCAGTTTCACCAAGGTAAGGACTACTATTAATATTCTCTACTATTTAATAACATTTTTCTGGTATTTGTGTACTTTATTCCCTTCTACACACTTAGTTTTCTACAATTAGTCTCCACTTGTCCTTTGTTCTTGTAATGCCCTTTGTAGAGTTTCACGGCTGTTACCAGTGGTGACTAATTATAAAAATGCCGGTTTTATTTATTTTCTTATTTTTAGATGTCTGGTTACCTTTGAGCTTATGTCTTACTTGGACATCTTGTATCTTAATTTTATGTCGACAATTTGAAGATGTTTTCTTTAAGGACAATTGCATATTGTCACTTACATACTTTCACAGTACAAATGTTGCAAAATCAGTATCGATATTATTTGCAAGCTATTAGAGAGCTCCATCTTTCAAAAATGTCACATACTCTAACTTTGAAGATGAGAGCTGTTGTGAGTTTTCCTGCTTTCCATATGAACATGCTTCCTTGGTTCTGCCATCTTCTTATAAAGGAGCACATGATATAAAGTGTTTTTTTTAAATAAAAATGAACAACACTAATCTCCGTGGCTCATCCTGTCTCTTCAGATTATCTACACACCACCCAGGGGTCAGCCAGAGAGCAGCGGTGAGCTCTGGGCAGAGCCAAGGGATGACACACAGATATTCAGGCCTCTATAAGTTCCAGTTCAAACTGTTGCAGATGGAGATTGGAGCCCAGAACCAGGGTCTGAGCAGAACTGAGCTGACTCCAGAGAGGCTGTCAGTGGCTCTGTCTGCAATGCTGACAAAACAGGTATGCAACATACTGTACAAGTGTACTAGTAGGTTGTAGAAAGCATTCATATTCAAACATTCATATTTAAAATTGTTTAAAATTATTTTGATGACTCTCCTTTCCTTTTAATCAGATGCTGCCCAGTCAGGTCTTGAAAGTAGCCCAGTATCCAAAGTATAAAGCTGGGGGACCTGAATGTGGTCAGGACTTCTGCAGACTGGGCTGCGTGTGTTCCAGCCTCCAGCATCTGAACAGAGGTCCCCTCCACTGTCGGCGGCCTGACTGCATGTTTGGCTGCGCCTGCTTCAAACGCAGGATCACCAAGCAGATGAGCGGGGGGGAGAGTGAGCAACAGATCCAACCTGTTTACTGTAAGATCGAGTTCTTTTGATATCATTTGTGTATGTTCTTTTTATTCTGACTGCTATACTTCTACTATGATGGATGAAATACCATTTGAAGCAATTGGATCACTGCATTCTTTCATTCATAACATAATTTACCAGGAACGCAGCACTTTATTTAACGGTGTTACGTTTTTAACAGAATTCTCATACATAGTTGATAAAGGTTTCTTATTTCTGTTTTAAGCTTTTGTTTCCTGCTCGGTTCAGTAACTCAGAATTGTTAAGGAGATGCTTTTATCCCTCCCCAGCTATGACTAATATGGAACATGCGGTCCAGCCTGGCCCGGGCTCCCATGCCAATAAACTGTGGAACCGCAACATTCATGATGTGGATTCAGAGCCAATCTTCACCCCCAAAAGTGCTCCTCTGTGTTTTGCACCTTTAAAGGTCCTAAAGCGCAGCAGTGTAGCTCGTCCAACACAACCGGTAAAATAAAATCTTTCTCTTATTGGCTTTAATAGAGGCTTTTCCACCTCTTTGTACTAAAAGTGTTTGGGTTATGCATTACACTCTTGTAAATATTGCAAATTATTTAGCATTATGAGTATAAGAGCTGTAAGCGTGTCCTATTTTAATTCAAAACTTCAATAAAAATCATGGTTGCAGATTCGAGAAGAGGATAAGGATCCAGTGTATAAGTACTTGGAGAGCATGATGACATGTGCACGTGTAAGAGAGTTCAACAGCAAGCCTCCTCCTGAAGTCACCATAGAGCCCAAGAGCCCTGGCACTTGTACACCAAACACCACAGCAAATCTGCATGAGACGACCAGTGAACTCCACGTCAACAGACCTATACTGACTGTTAAAAAATCAGGTAAGGAACCAAAGAAGATGCAATAAATACATAATTTTGTTTGTGCTGTAAATGTTTCACTGAAAACTAAATCCTTTTCTTTTATACTCATTTTCTCTTCCTACTCTTGGCTGGATGACATACCTAACATGCCTGACAGTATGATATTGGAGATATTTGTTGCTATACACGACCATAATGCGTCATGTCCCCCAGCAGAAAAGACTTCTCGGGGGACCACATCCAATGAAACAGGAGCGAGAAAGCAAATCGAGATCCAGTCAGCGTGTCAGTGGGGCAAGGACCATAAACTGGTCCTGGAAGTTTTGTGTCGACGCGTGAATCAGAACAGGCTGTCTCGGCGCTTCTGCATAGGACCTTACTGCATCCGCCCGGTCGCCAAGATCTTCATGCGGAAGCCCAGCGGCTCCATCGTCACCTACAGGGTAGGTCTCTGAAGAGTAATGCATCCATGTCTCAGTAACAAGTGATTCATGTCCAGAAATAGTTAGGATATTTTTTGACTTTAACTTACTGGTTTATTGCCTTGACTTACCAGTTATTTGAATGATATCAGTGATGAAGAACAGCTAATCCAAAACAGACCAGCCTCTGAATGTTATAAGCTCTCTGTGATTGTTCAAATGTAGTATTTGTCCTCATTTTATAACTTGTATTCTAAAAAATCTGCTCTACTCCACCTTCCTTTAGGTACACATCAGTAAGCCATCGAAAGCCAGTGATAACGATGAAGACGATTTTGATGACAGCGATGAGGAAAAGCATGCCAATAAAAGCCTTGATGGGGACACTGATGCAGGAGAGGAAGATGGCCAAGTTGAGGAGCCAGAGATGAGGTTTGGAGTCACACCCTTCCTGAGTGGAGTGTTACCTGCCGGCAAACTGAAAGCCAGGACCAAACCTGTTGGCTCCCAAGCAAATGGACTTATACAGGTCAGGCTCATTTATCTATAACATTATTAATATAGTTTTACCTGGGTTGGAACCACACGACTGAAGGCATTAATGTTGTTTGGGGGAAAAATCATGTACTTGTAAATGTAAACTTTAACACAAACAAGTAATATCTACATATTTCTTCCTCCACAGGTAAATGGCAAATCCTACAATCAGGCCAGACTGTTGCTGGGGAACATGGGATCTCTGCATCCAGCCAACCGCCTTGCAGCATACGTCACAGGCAGACTGCACGGGCCCTTCAACATTTCTCATAAAAACTCTCAGAAATCAGACCCTACAAATAAAATCAACACTCCTGGTCCTCTGCACATAAAGGCTGCTGGCACAGTAGTCCCTCCAATTATAACTGCAAGGAAAACCACTGATCTGAAGACACCAACACAGCCGCCAGGTAAAATCGTCTCTCTGACCCCAGCACAAGCACTTAGTTTTAAACTGATTGCTCCCCAAAGGAGGGAAAAGTAATCAACTCGAGAACCCTCCAACACAGACACTCCTGCAGCTGCTGCAGAATATTGAAATCATCCGAGGAAATAAAACTACCACGACCTAAATATACTGCTTATAAATCTAGTTTCCAAGAGATAAAACCTGGACTGTCAGTTTTGGCAAGATTCCTGGTGAGTGTAGGGAGGAGATAAATGGATACACACAAGCTTATGTCTATGTGTTCTCTCAATGTTGTACTAAGAAGCTCTCATCTGGCATTCTTTTCAGTAGTTACCTTGCAGACTGAGAAGAAAGCAGCATTATGTTAATAGCCCTAATTCACAATATTAGAGAATCAAAGGAAACACCTTCATGTTTTCCATTTCTCAGGATTTGGCTTTAAAGATTAAAATTCTTTTTAATGTCTAAAGATATAAAAAATCAAGCAGGATGTTGAAATGGGATAATTATTTCTTTGTCTCACCTCCCTGTCTTGCATTCTTTTGTTTATTCAGCTCAGCTATGCCAGCCAGACTCACAGACTCTCACCTTGCCGCAGCATTCACAAAACTCCCCTACCATCAACCCTGTCCAGACGTTTGTCTCGGGCCAGCGCAGCTCAGTCAGCCCCTTCCAGAACAGCTCCACGTCCTCGCCTGTCTCTCTCACCGTCTCGCCATCACTGAAAACCCCCAGCTTCTTAGGACAGAGTGGGACCTATTCATTCAGGATCTGCCCTCCAGCTAACCAGGGCTCCAGAGGCCAGAACCCACAAGGAGTCACCCTGCCTGGGGGCTTCACCCTCATTCAGCTCCCTAAGCCTGGAGCTGGTGGAGCTGAACAACAATCAGAATCTGTGAACACTACAAACGTGGCCAGTATGGATAAAGCCCGGCCACAAAAAGAAGCCTTGTTTAATTTTGGCCAATTAATAGCTGACTCAGATGCAAATTGGCTTGGTCTGGACACCTTTATAGGTGCTAAGGACCTATCAAGCAGCACATCAGTGGAGCCCGGGTCCTCCCCTGAGCTGATATGTGACGAGAAGATGCCGTCAGATGAGAGTGATGAAACCAACAGTAGGCAGGTGGAATCAAACCTGGATATCGCCTCAGAGAGCTCAGACTCCTCAGACTACTGTGGAGAGGGTGATGAAGATGTAAGTGTGAGGACTAAAAAATGTTTTTTCTTTTCAGTTAAACATTTGTTTCTCTAACTGAAATATGGTTTTAAATGTAAAAAAATGAGAATTTCAATTCACAAACAATTGTTTATTGTTGTAATTGTAGTTATTGTTACAGCTTTAAAAACTGCATGCTGAATGTTACTGTTCTTCAGGAGGAGGTAGTGGACATTGAGACTGTAGAAGAAGTAAAACAAGGAATGGCCATCGCTAAAATGAAAGAAGCTGCCAGGAAGGCACTACAGAAGTCACGGTAATACATGTGAATGTGTGTGCTTGTAATTGAAAAGATATACGGCGTGTGGACCTGTACATATTGAATGAAAAGTATTACAACTTTGGCCCTCAAAGTTTTGTTAAATTCTTCTCTGCCTTCAGAGATTCCAGTGATGATTTTGGATCAGCTAGGGAACTCAACATCCAGGTACGACCTTTTCACCGCTGTAGCAGCTTTTTTCTCATGTAGCAGCCATACAGCAACATTGACAGAGATTTCCAAAGTGTATTTGGTGAGTAGTGTCAGTACTACTTGTATTGTATCATCATCTCTGCTGTCTCTCCATCCCAGGATCAAATGGACAATGAATGTGGTGAGTCTAAGGATAAAAGGAGGAGAAAGAACCACACGGTGCTAGAGAGGCAAAGACGCTCTGAACAGCGGACCCTCTTCGACAAACTCCAGACTGTCCTTCAGAGTGACCCCAGGGCCCCCAGGCTCCGCCTCCTCTCACTGGTAAGTTCCACATCATCCTCAGCCCATTTTTCCTTGTATTCAGTTATGATGGGCCACAAACTATATATATATACATATATATATATATATGTATATATGTGTGTGTATATATATATGTGTGTGTATATATATATATATATGTATATATATGTATATATGTGTGTGTATATATATATATGTGTGTGTATATATATGTATATATATATATGTGTGTGTGTGTATATATATGTGTGTGTGTGTGTGTATATATATGTGTGTGTGTGTGTGTATATATATATGTGTGTGTGTGTGTGTATATATATGTGTATATATGTGTGTGTGTGTGTGTATATATGTGTGTGTGTGTGTATATATATATATATGTATATATGTGTGTGTGTGTGTATATATATGTATATATGTGTGTGTGTGTGTGTGTGTATATATGTATATATGTGTGTGTGTGTGTGTGTATATATGTATATATGTGTGTATATATATGTATGTGTATATATATATGTATATGTATGTGTATATATATGTATATATGTGTGTATATATATGTATGTGTATATATATGTATGTATGTATGTATGTATGTATGTATGTATATATGTATATGTGTATATATGTATATGTGTGTATATATGTGTGTGTATATATGTGTATATGTATATATATATATATATATATATATATATATAGTTTTATATCATATATCCCTACAGCGCTGTAATCAGCTTTAGAACCAAAACCAGGACACTAGAGAGCCAGAAATTGGCCACTGCAGTCATTATGATAGAGAGACTAGATACTATAAAGCCCCTGAAAACTTGGTTTAAAATTTTAAATATTTCACTATAACATTAAATATTCATGACTAAATAAGAAACAGTCAAATTGAAAGTTTATTTATTAAGAGTTTAAAGCTCACATCTCAGCTTATCTGCCTCATCAGGACTGTGTGGGTGTGGCTTGATCACATTTGATTGACAGTGGCCTAGCAACAGGGCCTTTTAGATGATTATGACTGCAGTGAACGTCTCCAGAGCATTGAATTTGTGCTACAGCAAGTTCACGAGTTTTAATTTGTTCGTGCAAACGTTTGTAAAGTAATTCTGCAGTAAACCTCAGAACTTGTTTAAGCCAAGTTTGATTTACCACTTCTCGCAAAGCTGTGATTTTAGCTGCACATACTCGACATGCAAACTGAACTTTTAGCCTGCACCCATAAAAACTATCATTTTCAAAGGTGGAACATTTTCAAACAGACATGTTTAAATCATTCTGTTCAAGATGTTCAGTTATTTAAGAGTGATTTATAAATATACTGTTATGTAACTGTCTGAAATTCCAGTTAATTGTGATTGACAGTAGAAACAGCTGATTAAATGCCCTCTAATGTGCACATCAAAGTTGTAATTCACTCTCTACGATGTTGTATGCTACCAATTAGCCTCAAAGAATGAGGAATAACTGTTCACCACAAAGATGGTGTATTCCAAATAAATGTATGCGTGTTGCAGAGCTGTGTACGGTTGCCCACACAAACTGTTTTGCAGATGAACGACTTTCACTTCAGTATTCACGCTTCATGCCTCTTGTGTTTTGTTGTGTTTGCAGGCCCTAAAAGAAATCCAAAATCTGGTTGAGACCTCCAAAGATCTGGAGGAGAAGAAGAGGAGGCTGACTCGGATGCAGTCTGTCTATGTGAAGGAGCTTTCCCTTTTGTCTGGTATGTACAATTTGTGTTGTTGCATTTTGCACTTACTCTCACTTTGTGCTGATTTATGTGCTATTTAAATGGAAATTAAATGGATAACCAGCACAAAGGTACTCCTGTAAAATGTCATTTAGATCATTTGGTTGGCACAGAATCTACTGTATGTCTTCACATGATCTGATGCTGTCTTATATCATGAATAATGAGCAGCATAACGCATAACAGCAAATTCCAAATGTTGTAGATGTTAACATTTAAAAAGCAACAGAGATGTTGAATGGAATAAATAAAATATGAAATATGTTGTAATATGTTGCTGCGTTAACTGAAACTTGTGTCATGAAATTTCACCTTTTTAGGGAAGTCAGATAAGCTGATTAAGCACAAGCTGAAGGAGATCTGCGACAGGCAGAAATTGAGAGAAAAGACGATGAAATGGAGGCCTTTCTTTTCCCATCTACTCCAGTCCAGAGCTGCTCTTCTGCAAAGCACTACTCCCCAGTCCAAGCAGCGTCCGACGCCCCTGTTACAGCCCGACTTCTACATGGCTCCATCTCAGGCTAACCCACACACGACTGCAGCCCAAAACGGTGTACACCAGACACCCACGCCGCATTCTCTGCCTCAAGCCGTCACTGCACCCTCACCACAGGCAGAGAACCAGCCTTTGGCCTCAGTTAATGGCGGTCAACATCAGCCTAAGTTTCAGGGCCAAACAGAGTGCCTGCCTCAAGCCCCCTCAGTCGCAGCTTCGCTTAACGTCTCTGCAGCCCAGGATGGAGCCTCCCCTGTCTCCTCAACACCCAAGTCCAACAACCCCTCTGCTCCCCCTCCAAAGCCCTTTACTCTTCCTCTGATTCGCTCCAAGGATGGCAGAATCATACTTCCCTCATCTCTGAAACCAAGTAAGTTAAGACATCCTGCTGTAGCCATGATTTAATCCCAAGTCAAATTCATTTATATGTATTATTATATTCTTACATATATATTTTCTTCTTTTCTCACAGTTGGTCATGGCTTCTATACACTCATGGTTATGAATCCCAAGCAGAAAGGTGAGGAGGGGGAGGTTAGCTCTTCAGCTAATATGCAGCCTTCTGATGTGGACTCGTGCAAGAACCAAGAAAAGAGCTTTTCTGAACCCGACCACCCTTCAGATTCAGAAAGTAGTCATATTTTGGAGGAGGACAAAACCGTACAATCCTCAAAGTCTAAACCAAAGCGTTCTGCTGTAACAGCCCCCCTGACTGAACTTGCCCTCCTTAACAAATCAATCTTTGTGCCTCCGGTGGCTCTGCAAGCTGTGGAGAACAGCCAGGAGGGCGGCGCAGCAGTGGGTTTGAACAAAACACTGGCAACTGCATGCTTGAGCTTTCAGCGCGTGCGTCAGATTCCCACTTCTGTTGAGCCAGAGCCTGACCCTAGCCCCCCTATAGTCCGCCGTCGCAGAGGCAGGCCTCGAAAGAACCCCATTACCCCTGTTGGTGAAAATGAAAAACATACTGTGGTAGAAGACACCAATAAAAGTGTCAGCGAGAGTGAGACATCTATTCTAGATGAAGAAAGACAAAGTGAAAAAATGACGTTGGAGGCGACGCCAGCTGAGGACACCCCAGGAATGGTTAGTGACAACCCTGTGCCAGTGAAACGAGGCAGGGGAAGGCCTCCGAAGAAGAAGTCACAACTGTGGAGTCCTCCAGTTATGCGAGCAGGAAGGAGTCCATCTAAATCCAACGAGGACAGCCCTGTCAGACTCTCTCGCAGTTTTAAAAGCCCCGGTACCAAACCCAAGGAGAGTCCTGTAAGAACCACCTTGCTTGGAGTTGGGAACACGTCTCGGCCTTTAACCCGAGGTGCTTTAGGAAAGGACTTCCCCAGTGCCAAGAAACGCTCTTGGATAGACATAGAAAAGGAACTGGAACCAGAGCTTGAATCTGAATAGTCCTCATATCTTCTGTCGCTACAAAACCAATGCACACAGTCATGTGACCTCAGTTAGTCTTTTCTGTATACGTTAACACAAACCTCAGTGGACTTTTTTCATACTATAGAGAAAAGCTGTTTTTGGTATAAAGAATATAAGAGAAAGCATTAATTGACCCGCTGAATGTATGAATGAGATTAATAACTCCCACATTCAGTTTTGATATTGTGTTTTCTAAGATGAATTTCTTCCATAACTGTCATCTGAATTCATGTTTATTTCTCATCAGAAACAGGAGATTTATTCAAATTATGTGTTTTTGTTGAAGTCATTTGTTACCGATCTGTCTTATGCAAATGAAAATAAAACTGCACAGATTGCGTAAATCCAATATGTTAAGCCTTACAGTGTAAGAGAACTATGTATCCTGAATAGGATCAGACAATACACTGCTCCATTAACTTCATTAACTTAAAATGCTATTGTTAACTTATGTCTTTTGCATTTTTATTATTGAGAGCTAGTTTGATGCATTATTCCCTTTGAACTTCTTGTTTTCTGTTATTAACTCAGTGAAACCATCTGTAGTAGCACTTTATGTTTGTGGTAGAAACCAGCCGTGATGTCTGATGTCTTTGCTTTGATCTGGATAGTAACTGTAGTGATCTGCATTCTGGGGACTTAGTTCAGTAATATGCATATAAACCTGATGTGTCACAAGCAATCACGATAAAAGCTATTAGCCATATATTGTATCTATGAAAATAACCTCTGTAAATATTGTAATTCTTTTTTAATTCCAATATATTTGCTCTTTGGATGATTTTGAAACACTGGTTGTCTTGTTACTTCAGTTAAATTGAAAATGTAAAAAATCGTGTGGCCTTTAAAATCAATAAAAAAAAATACATGCATTTATTATGGCACCCTTCAGTCTCTCCAAAACAAAGGGATTTTGTATTAGTGTCATGTTTCTGAGACACAGAATTTAGCTGTTTTTATGCCTCCGCGCCGGCAACACCCGTGGCCGAAGGCATTATCTTTTCAGGGTGTCCGTCTGTCCGTCCCATTCTCATGAATGTGATATCTCAGGAACGCCTTGAGGGAATTTCTTCAAATTTGGCACAAATGTCCACTTGGACTCAAGGATGAATTGATTAGGATTTGGTGGTCAAAGGTCACTGTGACCTCACTTTTTTTTTTTGGCCATAACTCAAGAATTCATACGCTAATCATTACAAAATTTTACACAAACGTCTTATAGGATAACATGATGAAGTGATGAATTTTGTCCAAAAGGTCAACTTCACTGTGACGTCATCCTTAAAAAAACACTTTGGCCATTATTTATTGATTTGGACCCCAAGGCACTTGTGCGAGTCCACCCTCTTCACTTCCTCTCCCTGGATGACAACCAGGACCAGGGGGCCTCCTGTTCCTCTGGTAGTCCACCACAAGCTCATTGGTTTTGCTCATAGCTTCAAGTGATTGTCGTTGCACCATGTGACGAAGCTCTCTATCAGTCCTCTGCACTCCTCTGTAAAAATAGTCTCTATGTGAAGACAACATGTGGAATCATACATGTCAACATAGTGATAACTTCCATTTAGCCAAAAAAAGTACACTTAATACCTTTTTATTAAATTCCTTCAAAGTCTTCACTATATATGAGTCTGGACAGACATGGGTGTAAACTGCATGGCCTGTTAAGATGCTGCAATGTGTGTGCAGCAGATCACACATGGCTGTGTTAAAGAGCTTCACAGAACTTAGGTTTTATTGTCAATGTCATTATTTGAGTACAGCTAAGGTATTCCTACTAATGACTGCAACTATATGGTTGCTCTTAATGAGTATTTTTTTTGTTTGTTTGTTTTTTTGTTCAGACAATGAAAGAGTTAGTATAACATCAGCTCCAGGATACAATAAGCAACTGTAGGTTTGCTGACCAGACACAGTGAGCACGAGGAGGTTTGAGTTACTGCACAGTTTGGTGTTTATGGGTGATGGGGCGTGGTCTGTTTTGACAGGAAGGATAGTCGGAGGCAGCACGTGGGTAGTTCAATGCAAATGACATTTTTCATGTCAATCAAAAGCTGTCAGAATTTAAATAATGTTACAGCCTGACTTTAAGATGATGATGAATGTATATTAGATAAAGTAGGACAGCACTCCTGCCTTGTTTACACTGAGAAACTATCTTTTATTGTTAGAAAACATATTTTAAACTTCAGGTATATTCAGCATCAACACGCCCTTACACACACAGCCACTACAATCAGGAGATATCACCAGATTGGTTCTTGATTGATTTGATGATTCTATAGCCTGTGCAAGTCAATAACACATGTTCAAATAAAAAGAAAAGAAAACTGAAGATTACTTTAACTTAAGCAAATGTACATATAAAAGAATAAATGGGCCATTGTGCATGTAAAAGATAACTTTTATGGACCAATCAGCAGCCAAACAAGAGCTGTGGTACCCAAACATCCGCCATTCAGCTTGACAGACTGCCCATGGTCTCTCTAATCCTATTAAATCAATTAGGTACAACAGCAACAAAAGCAATCATTGATGTAATCATGAGACCAGGTTCAGATTAAACTAGTGATGTCACGCAGGCAAACAGCTGAGCAGCGGTGTTTTCTTTTCCCTCCTTGTCTGTGCAAAGACGAGGCGACATCAGTCCAGAAGTGGTGGGAAGCTGCAGGAGACGTGCGTGATGTGACGCGACAGGCGGCTGAAGACAGCAGAAGAGAAGAAGTAAACCCACTCAAGAGATTAGAGTCCACATGTCCCGGCAGCAGGAACACTGCCCGACAGTGTGAACCTCTGCAGTCTGTCTCTGGTGGAGGTTTTTGGCAGCGGGAGGATCATTACCAGGCGCTCACTCACTCCTCCGGCTGGTGGCTCGTCACAGTGGACGGTCAGCGGGTGTCCGAGCAGAGCCGCCGGGCTGCAGACACAATGCCAGGAGATGGATTCACCATCAAAAGTCGCATCAGGAACTTGCTGCGTTCCCCATCAACCAAGCAAAAGAAGAGCAGGAAAGAGAATCTCTCCAGCAAGGTATTTATCTATACATCAGGGTTAGTCTGAGTAAAATAACTTTACATTACATGACTGCTGTACCTTTCTTCTGCCACAGATATTCTGCAGTAATAATTGATCCGAACTTCATAAGAAACATCTAGAAAATGCTATAAGTGCAGTAGTATATATCTGAACAACAAGGCATCCTTTATAAAGTTGTAACTGATGGATTTATTAATGGTTAATAAATCATTTACTAATGCTTTATTGAATCGTTGTAAGCCATTAATGAGAAGAACTTTTGGTGGCCAGTTTATGAAAAACTCCTTAGAGTGGTTGGACCGAAAATCCATTCATAAAGCATTTATTAACAGGTAACTAACATTTATAACTGCATTATTACCAACTATACCAGCAAACTGGGTTTTTCTCAACCTGGCACCCCACTTTTTTTTCTTATAAATGGTTTATAACTCATCTATTAAGACCGTTAAAGGATTTATTAACCATTAATAAAGCCATTAGTTCCACTCTTTTAATAAAAGGGGTATTATTAGAAGGTGATACAATATAACTTTAATATATGAGACTAACTAGAACTCTTAAGCTCGCGATAGTTTGTCTGTGACATTGTCTGATTGTGCTTTTTATTATTTGCTATTATTATTTCACAGGTGTTAGCAGGACACCATTCATGTAACTCCAGGCTAATCAATGACACTAAACAGCTGCTTTATAATTCCCAAGGCAGACTGACAGCATGGCTTGCCTTCTGTCACATCCTCTGTTTAATTACCAGGTTAAACCTGATTATTTATGATGTATTTTAGCTTGAAGTTTGACATGTGGAATCAGCACAGAAAATAAGTGGACATAGAGCAAACGCAGGCGTGCTCAAACTAACTAAGTCATAAATCGGTATAGTTTTAGATCTGGCCTCTGCAGAGTACAGAACTACTTTAAGTTATCTGAACTAAAGCGGAGACATTAGTTCACCCTTAGCCATCAGCTTTACATGTTGTAACCACACCGATCTATTTCTGTCTTTGATTCATTGACGACGGTGCTTAGTTACATCACTGCTGCTATTTATCCCTCCGTCAGCCAACTTTCACTTCTTTCAGTGATGAAATCCTAAAAACAAAATAAATAAATAAATGCTTTGTGTCCACAGGTGACGTTGGAGAAGGTGCTCGGAATCACCGCTTCAGGAAACAGTGGTCTGGCCTGCGACCCCCGATCCGGACTAGTGGCCTATCCTGCAGGGTGAGAAGAGAGAGAGAGACCATTTCTGCATCCTTATCTCGACATCTGACCTTTGACTTATCAACACTCCATACGCTCACAGCTTCCTTATCATATCTACCTCACACAGATGCTTAGTGTGCAAATTTCTTTGTGTGTGTCTGTGTGTGTGTGTTATCTCTGCACTATCTCAGAGGAACTGAGGAGGAGAGCTCTGTGGGCTTTTTCATCAGAGAAACTCCAAAGCTCCTTTTCATCCCATCCTCAGGGAAGCTTCCTTTGACTCTCTCAGTGATACACTGATGTAAAGAGCGTAGTGTAGTATTATTAATTCTATGCAAACAGTGACACTGGCTGTGTTAACTTGCTCAGTGCAGAATTTTAAAAAAAAAAAAGAGAGACGTGTGAGTTGCAGGTTGGAGGATTTAAGATCTACAGTGGCGATGCTCCGGGGGGCCTCAGAGCTGCTGCACCACCAGGGTGAAAGCAGAGTTTCAAAACAAGCATGCTGGGTCCCGCGGGGCTGTAACAAAAACAGTGCACTGAGCCTCTTTTGTATTGTTCTCAAATCTTCTGACAAAGCTGCATTACTACTAAGAAGGTCAATGGCTCTTTACAGTATTGTTGTGTCAAGGAGTGTGTGTTTGTGACTGTGTCTCTGAGAGAAAGTAACGTGTGTGTGTGTGCAGGCATGGGCATTCCTGTGCACATATGTGGGAGTGAGTATGTGTGTGTGTATCTTAGCAAGCTTTATACTTCCCAAATCGTGCACAGTCTGGCAGTCCACCTGCCGTCTCAGTTTAAATCTGTACAAGCTGTGGTACTGGGAATGCAGTTTCTTGGCACGGAGCTAAAGGACCGGCAGCTCACTAACAGGTGGACCGCCGATCTTTGTGCTGCTCTTGAACAGGATGTAAAGAGGAAGTTTTATTAGCAGGAAACAATGTGGTTGTGGCTGCATTATTTGAATATGGAAGAGGGTGATTACATTAAAGGTGGATGAATCACAGGTGGTAGGCAAAATAACATAAACACTTTGAAGCATTCAAATCACCTGTGATACAAAGGTGATGTTGCGTTTAGTAACAATGACGGTTTATTTCCTCCTTTCCATGCAGTTTGTATTTCATATTTTGTTATGATTTTTCAGGATGTTCAACATTTGGGGAAATACACCTAGAAGACTGACACCACTCTCATGTCTGTATGGTAAATTTAAAGCGACCGCCAGTGGCTGATTAGCTTAACTTAGCATAAAGGCTGTAAACAGTCTCTGTTCAAAAGTAGCCAAATCCGCCTACCAGCACCTCTAAAGCTCACAAACTAACACGCTATATCTTGTTTGTTTAATTGTGTAACCTTAGGTGAATTCTGCTACCTTTGGACAGAGCCAGGTCAGCTGTTTCCTCATGTTTCCAGTCTTAATGCTGGCTGAGCTAACGGGCTATAGCTTCATATTTAGCACACAGACATGAGTGGTATCAATCTTCTCGCAAGAAAGCGCGAGAAGTGAATCTCCCAAAATGTCAAACTATTATTTTGAAATATTGAATCGAATGACCTGAAATTTGGTCGCACACAGTTCGGCTAAGTTAACTCTCTGTGTTAAAGTTCAGTAATGCCTCTAATTGCTGTTCAACTTCACCTTTGTAGCAGCGTTTAAATTTTTTTTAACTTCAGCTCACCATGTGTGTTCTTCAGAGTTACTAAATATAACATTAAATGAATGCCCAGAAGGGTAAATGCATGAATGAGTACAGCGTTGTTGCATTTCTTGCTGTAATCTTCTGGGAAATACTTCAACAGAATAAAGTTGAACTACGGATCAACTGAGATCAGTAAACTTTGGCTTACCTCAGTGCATATTAGTCGCTATTAGAGTAACGCCATATGGATTCCTGCGTTACATCAGAGTGTAAATGTTTCTAAGGTCATGGTGTATAATCAGTAAGCATCTGTAAGCTGTGCCACAAGTATGCGCTGTGAAAAGAGAGTTCAGTTATTCATTTGTTGGCCTGAATGTGTGGGACAAGTGTTTGCATTGACTAAATAAATACAAAAACACTTCAGAGTTGGCAATGGAATTTTTTCCACTTGCACCAAACTATTAACTCAGTACAAAGAATATATAGCAAACACGAGTCTCTAGATCTGTTCCACTTCAAATACTCCTGTGTATTATTGTATTATATCATATAGTGAAAAACATGTGGTGAATTTTGATTATATTCTTCCATGTGTAGGTGTGTGGTGGTCTTGCTGAACCCCAAAAAGAACAGACAGCACCACATTATCACTTCAAGGTGAGTTGAACGCAAATACAATCTGCATTTAAACGTGGACAACATTAAACTGTCAAAACTACGCGATCTGAGTCACGCTGAGATGTCTTTCTTTATTTCTCTCCCTTTCACAGAAAGACCATCACAGCTCTGTCCTTCTCCCCCGATGGCAAGTACTTGGTCACAGGAGAGGTGAGTCTTCTTGCTGTCGATCTACATGAATTTCTCATGAATCCAATATCTTGCCTTATTTCTCTTTGCATTTGGACGCCTCGCTGTTCGAATGCACACTGATGCCCAGGCTTTCTTCACCTTATCCTTCCTAGGACTTCACTTTTACCTTTATCAGGTTAATATTGCAGGAGGATTAGTGATCACAATACATTTACAGTTTTACTACAGTATTTAGCCTATTGGATCCTTCCGGGCTGCAGTTGTCCACAGTGTAAGGAGTAAGCAGCCTGTGAATATTCTCATTCATCCAGGTCATAGTTATCTCAAGGAAACAAGCACGAACTGATGAAGCCTCTTGGATGAGAGGTGAAACGTCTTCACAGACAAAACCAAAAATCCAGTTGCATTCGATTCAATTTCCTTGAGATAAGGAGTAAGCATGTTTCATTAAGAACATCCCAGCAGGATGTAGGCCTACAGTAATTTGTAAACAGTGATCATGTAGGCCGTACTGTGGAAGGACCCAAGACTGAGTTCCCTCATGTTCCGCTGTAATGTGTCCGTAATGTTGCAGTTACAGTTCGTGCCTCAACACAACACACTATCTTAATCCGCCCCAGCCAATCAAAGCCGATTAAAGACTTCTCTGTGTAAGTGGATGAGCACCCAGTAGTTGCCATGACGGCAGAGAGCAAAGTTCAAAAGACCAAATACGATGAGGATAGACTGCTCTGCTGCCTTTTAAAAGGAACCAAATGCCAAATTTTGTGATTGTCATATTAAACTACTGCATGTATACACGTTTACAGGGCAGTCTTCCAAGCCAAATGTTAATATTACAGTCAGCAAGCAGAATCATTTTACCTGTCTTGTTTCTGTGATCAAAGCTGAGAGCATCACAGCTCTGTTAGAGGATTTCCTGAAAGCCTTGAAAGAGGAGAAGAGTTTAAGATATTTCTGAGTGAATGATCTGATAAGAAATGTCCCACACACACACACACTCACTCGCCCAACAGAAGCTAATTTACATCAAGGACAAGCTGACAGCAGACATGCATATCTTCTTTTATTTGTCTTTCTTTTTTCTCTCTGTCTCCTTTGTATGCAGCTCAGTCTTTAGTTGAATGTTATTCATTTTCAGCGTCCTTCAGACTCCCTTTCCTCTCACCTACTAACTCCGACCTTTGGAAGGTCGTTCGACCACATTAAAATAAGAGACTACACAAATAGCCTGCTGACCTTCTGATCCCCGAGAGAGAATTATGTGAACAAGTAACTGTATACAGTGAGCAGAGGTCAGAGGACAGAGAGGATAATCTCGTAGAGAGCTGGATAGACTGGACTGACAGGTGACTACTATATGTTGCCTGTTCCAGTGGATTTAAAGACTGTAGGCAAGAAAACTAACACCATATAGCGCTTAGACATCAGAGTGAGCCCTTTCTTTCACAACAATCAACTATTTTGCCTCAATTCACTTTTTTTCCAACTTCCCACGCCCCCTCCACATCCCTCTTTCCTTTCCACCAGAGCGGTCACCTTCCAGCGGTGAGGCTGTGGGACGTGGCAGAACGAAGGCAGGTGGCGGAGCTCCAGACGCACAAATATGGCGTCTCCTGCGTGGCTTTCTCCCCCAACAGCAAATACATTGTCAGTGTGGGGAACCAGCACGACATGCTGGTCAGCGTCTGGGCCTGGAAGGTACATAAGTCTCACTCTGAAACATTGAAACACTGTGTTTGTCATATTGGTGCAATACACACTCCTTGTTATGTTACAGGAATAGTTCAACATGTTGTGGAAATACGCTTACTTGCTTTCTTGCTTAGATGAGAAGACTGATTCCACTCTCAGCAGCTAGCTTAGCATAATGACTGGAAGCAAGGGGAAACAGCTAGCTTGGCTCTGTCCAGACATTTAGTACATTTTGTGCATTTTGTAGCCAATCAAAATGTGCTTAAGCTCACAGGAGGCTATAATTTTAACATGTATTGTTCTCTTGCAGAAAGATGTAGTGGTGGCTGCCAACAAGGTGTCCAGTAAGGTGACAGGTGTGTCTTTCTCTGAGGACAGCTCCTACTTTGTAACTGTGGGGAACAGACATGTCAAGTTCTGGTATCTGGATCACTGCAAGGCCAGCAAGGTATTAAATGTTGGTGTGTCTTTTATAAGGTTTGTGTCCATCATGTAAGTTGAAACCTTCCCCTTTGCTTTAGTACTGCTTGGAGTTGGAGTTGTTTTTCTGCTTTCAGAAAAAATCTTTTTTCTACCACAGTATGACAGATTTTCATCGCCTTGAAAATTGTCCATGAAAAACTATCACAGTTAACTGGGATGTTTGGTTGAGTCACAGCTCCTATTTCAGTGCCATTTCATTGCTCCAGAGTGTCTTCGCATCAATGAACTTTTCTTCACAACTACACAGCCGCTTACTGCGTAATCAAATAAAGAAACACTCAAATAGTCGCATATTTACTTGTGAAATCCATGACTTCTCATCTGGCCTTTCTTTGTTAGCTTTAAAGCTAGTTTTCACACCAAGAGTTTCAACTTTTAAAAATGATACACAAAGAAACTGCACACATTTCAAAAAGACTGGACATACACAGAAATAACTACATTTCAAGCGTAAATGTAACCAGTATTCTGCTGTAACCACCTTAGCCTGAGCTTAATCAGCTAACCCTCGCCCCTCTGTGGTATTTAGGCCAGTGCGCCCGTCCCTCTGCTGGGACGTTCAGGGCTGCTGGGAGAGCTGAGGAACAACTTCTTCTGTGATGTGGCCTGTGGCCGGGGCTCTACATCTGACTCCACCTTCTGCATTACCTCCTCTGGCCTGCTGTGCGAGTTTAACAGCAAGAGGATGCTGGACAAGTGGGTGGACCTACGGGTGAGTGACTCACAGGAAGTGTCCAATGGTGATAAGAGGTTATTTGAGCTCTTTAGCTACCACTACTTTTAAATGATTTTACCCCACATCAGAGTGATGCAGGGGATATTGATTGGGCTGTGTATTCTGTCTATGCGTCTACATCATTAATGGGATATTTCACTCATCTGATTTACCTTTACCAGTGTTAAATCTACAGTATATTTATGTATCCATTACTGAGTGCTATACAACCAATAGTGCTTATGGCCAGTGTCCAGCTGTGGTGTTTAATCAAGAGGTGAAGATGAAGGTGTGTGTGTCCTGCTCCTGCCTTCTGTCAGAGGATCAAAGAGAGATTAGCAACAGGGACGAGGACAAGTACAGGATGTGTTTGGAAGTATTCCAATAAGGACGCATTTATGCTCCACTGCAACCTTCTGTAACCTTTATCATTACTGACAGGCAGGACTGCTGTGGACTCTTGATTCTAATTTCTTTTATTTGCAGGGATAGAATTTAGCCATCTGTAAATGACAGAGCTGTGAAATGAGCATGATGTTGTATCGTGTCCTGCCTTGCAGACGGGCGTGGCCCAGTCCTTGTCTCTGTCCGAGGATATGATCTTCTGCGGCTGTGCTGATGGAACGGTGCGAGCCTTCAGCCCCGTCGACCTGAACTTTGTCTGCACGCTGCCGCGGCCGCACCCCCTCGGCTCTGACATCTCGGCCATCACGGAGGCCAGGTGAGGAAGAGCTCGGGAGTAACGCAGCCTTTCCTTGGCAGGGATCCACTGCAGGATCAGATGCTCTCTATTTATAGCGCGTCCCGTCTCAAGTGGCACCATTTCGCAGTCTAAATTACTCCTAAATGTTTCTTATTTCTGAGGAAGTTAGAGTCAAAATCAATAGTGAGTTTTATGGGATTACACCCTCTTTTTTTTTACTATGAATTTAATTTTATTGTTTGTTTTTTACAGATTTAAAACACTCACTGCTATAAAATATATTAAAAAATCTGATTAACATCATGCAGTGGGCTATGCATCCGCCGCTTCCCTGTATCCCTCTATTCTGGTGGGACTGTGTTGTGATTAGGATGGTATTTTTTGTTGCTGGTTTTTCAGAGTAAAATCTTATTCATTATAAATTCAGCCTTGTGGCGTGCATTGTCCTCGACACTGAAGTGATGTTGTTGCCATTTGACAGATTACTGAGTGGATTTCTGCCTTGCATGGCCTCTTGTTTCTCGGTGGTAAACTAGTAGTAAAGGCCAGGAACACCGGGCTGGCTGCGGTGATCCTGATGCGGGTGATTTAAGAATATTCCACCTACTCTGTTCAGCCTGTGACTGGCAGACAAATATCTGAAAACACTCTGAACAGTCCCCATCATATAATATTATACTGCTATCATATGAGATCACAAACTCACTGCTGAGTAGCTACAAAAGAACGTATGTTATTATATGATATTATTAATTAAAGAAAATCTTGGGTATGCCACGAGGGTAAATACAACAGAGCAAAATCATAAATTCATGTATGAATATTTTGAATATGTCTTTCCCATCAGCCACCTATTTTCCACCAAGACGGACGCCCGTTACCCAGACGCCATTGCTGTTACCTATGACCCTGTCAGCCACTGGCTCAGCTGTGTATATAACGACCACAGTCTGTATGTGTGGGATGTGAGAGATGTCAACAGGGTGGGGAAGGTGCACTCCGCCCTCTTCCATGCTGCCTGTGTCGGGGATCTGGAGGTAAACAGGCAGGAGGAAGTGAATGATACACACCTCTTTAACCACAGTGACGCATGCAGTGTGTTTCAAACCCTAAAGGCAGTTCATACTGTATTGTAAAATTGTATTATAGAGAGAACTTTGCAGCTTTTGAGCAGTGAGGCTTGTTTAGGCTGGCCTTGTTCATTCAAATTTAACATTTTCACACAACCCACAACATGCATTTGAAGTACCAAAGTACCGTATTTTATAAATCAATACTGTTAAGCCTCATATTATTAATATTCCTTCAACCCCCACCCAGTTTAACACCTTCTCTCTTGTCCATCCTCAGATGTTCCCAGATGTTCCAGGTGAACTGGGTAATGGTTTGTCATCAGGCGCGTTCCTTAGCTGCTCAGCCGATAACACCATCAGACTGTGGCGCATGAACGACTGGACACATTCTCAGAACATCCTCAGCAGTGTGAGTTTGGCATCGACGTCTGTATGTCTTGCATGTCGTACAAAATAAAATGTGGACATTTCAGAAGTGCAAATTCTCCCTTTGATGGGTTATTCCTCCATCCATCGTTGCTTTGCAGGATCTCCTGAATATAATCTACATAGAAGGAAACATTAGCGCCTTGCTGGATCCGGAAAGTACGACAAACGTGAATGCAGACAAAGCAGGGGATGGACAGACGGCAGAAAGCAGGACGGGCATCAGGACCATCTGTGTCAGTCCTGACGGCAAACACCTGGCATCTGGAGATCGCAACGGGATGCTGAGGTAGGACAAGCACGCTAAAACGGAGACTGATGACTGATTAAGGCGTCCTCCATCCTAAAGAAATGTGAATTTATATTGCACAGGGTTCATGACCTCAGCAGCATGGAGGAGATTCTGAAGGTGGAGGCCCATGATGCTGAGATCCTCTGTCTTGAATACAGTAAACCAGAAACAGGTCAGTGTGTGTGTGTTTGTGTTAGTGATTCTAATGAGGGCCGGCTTGAAGAGTATTTCTGCATTGTCTGTTTATATGATATGTGATTAAGTTGCCCTATAACTGTCAGGTCTGAAGCTGCTGGCCACAGCTAGCAGGGACCGTTTGATCCATGTCTTGGATGCTGAGGACGACTACAGTCTGGTGCAGACACTCGATGAGCACTCGTCATCCATAACAGCCGTCCGCTTTGCTGGTGAGCCACTTGAGACACTGTCAACATCTGACAGCTAATCTTTTCTTAATCCTCACTCATCTCCATTCAGTCCCACACAAACTGCCTCTTTTATTTCTCTTGCAGCGCTGCTTGTTTAAATAATAGATGACAACTATACATATGTAGTCAGGTGGAGCTTTGTTTGTTATAAGCAAAGCCTTTTTTGTTGTGTACTTTTTATTTTTTGCACTTTGCTTTCCCTCTCTCTACTAACATATTTGCTTTAGTTACTGTCCTTGCTTTTGAATTTGGATTAATTTAGTGTACACTGTCTCTGAACTTTTCCAGTGATTGTAAATTCTTTTGAAAATACTATTAGTAGCCGACTGATGAAGACTAGCATAATAATTGTATTGCCTACAGACATTTTCAAAGTCATCATTAATATATTTAATATTTGTCTTTGTTCTTCAGCCAATGACAACAAGGTGAGGATGATCAGCTGTGGGGCAGACAAGAGCATCTATTTCCGCACTGCACACAAGGTAAGATGCGTCTGAGCAAGATTCAGTCCATCAGATCCCAGCATCAAGCATGTATCTTTCCACAGTTGTAGAATATCCAATAAACACACATGTGCACAAGTAACTATAAAAGTATTAATGTGCTTACAGAAAATCATCATATACCTACTAGAACTATATTACTTGTTTTTAGGTAATAATTGATTTTGCTTTTTTGCCAAGAGTTAGATGAGAAGCTGGATGCCACTCTCTGTACTAAATATGTAGCTGGAGCCAGCAGCCAATTAGCTTAGCTTAGCACAGTGACTGGAAACAGAGGGAAACAGCTAGCCTGGCTCTGTCCAAATGTAACAAAAACTGTCTTCCGACACCTCTAAAACTCACTGATTAACATGTTAAATCTTGTTTGTTTATTCTGTACAAAAACACAAAGTGTAAAAACGACATGCAGCTAGCCAGGCTAGCTGTTTCCCTCTGTTTCCAGTCTTTGTGCTAAGCTAAGCTAACTGCCGGCTGGCTCCAGCTACATATTTACCATACAGATGTGAGAGTGGAATTAATCTTCTCCTAAAATGTATACCTATTCATTAAATAATTAATTATTACGTAACAACAAATAATATAGTTCTGGTTTAGTTATATGATGATGATTTTCAGTTAGCATTAGCTACATATTTACCATACAGACATGGAAGTGGTATGATATTTTTATCTAATTCTCGCTAAGAAAGCAAATAAGCGTATTTCCGAAAATGACAAACTATTCTATTAATATTTATTGTCATTTATTTTTTGTCATAATCACGTTTCCAATATTTTATAAAAGCAATACAACATTTGAGGCTAGCTTAGGCTGTAACTATTTCAAGATCACTGTAAAATGCCTGATTTGTCCTGACCTACTACTTAATTTTAGTACAAAGAAACTCTTTAAACAGCAGAGTTACTTGCTACGCCAAAAATAATCCCCCAAAAATTCTCATAATTCTTTCGGGATATAAAAGACACGATGGGGAGCTAATCTTGGTTTGTTCTTTGCTGCTTCATTGCAATTTTGACTAAAAATCTTTGATAATTCCTCACATTGAGGACTCACTGTGCTGCACAACAGTGAATCTATTCAGCTTCTGTTTGTGAATACAACTTTAGAACATGTGCCACAAAAGGAGCATTTGGAGTGCAGGTTGTATAACTAAATGCGATAAAGGAGACACCCTGCTGCAGCCTTTCTTCTAGATTTGCTTCTGGGTCACTGGGGCAATTTTCTGTTTGGTCAGAGTTGCATAAGTTACAACATGCTCCGCGATTCAGGCCACTGCAGTGACTCATGAACATTAAGTTTTGTAGAGCACGATAAACAATGGCTTGTTAGTCTTCTCCTCAGCATCCAGACATTTATGGAGCATTTCAGAAAGTTGTTGTGACAGGTATGTGCTCCCTGCAAAACGTAAATGAGCATCTTCCATGCCGTCTGTTATCATGCTCTGTGTTTTAAAGGATTCTAAACCGTAATAGTCTTTTCTTTTATCGTGTCTTTATGATTGGATGCTCAAACACTGATGTTCTTTGGCCTAAACTTCTTATTTTAACTCACATTGGGTCTTTGTCAAGCATATTCATTCTGCCAAACTTCAACTGAGACAAATACTTCACGTTCTGTCTATGTATATACCCACTCTTTAGATACACATGTTGTTATTGATTCAAACCGATCTGCAGCTTTGAGACATCTGAATGCATGGGTCAAGTTGGTTACTTTCTTTCCAAACAATACAAATACACGGAATCCATTACTTCTGTTTAACTTTCTATGTTACAAAATGAGCTCCACCTAAAGAGTGCCTAATTTTTGTGTATACATACAATACTTTGGAAACAGAGACAGAAAAAAAGGGACAAAGTGCAGAATATAAAGGTCAAGAGTTCAGTGAGGTGGAATAACTCAACTAATGCTTCTCGTCCAGCTTTACTTTCTGCACAACCGGGTCAATTATTAGTCGTAATCTATTCCTCAAGCGGGTCAGTGACCATAATGATAACAGTGTAAGATGAAGTTGTCATGTTAATCATTTAGCTATTTTTAATATGTGGACGAAAGATGCTGAAAAGAATGACACACCCAACAGACTGTAACGAAACTGTATACCAATTCAAATAGAAAGCAGTAAGCTGTCATTTATCAACTTATGTGACTTTGATATCATATCGTATCTTGTGCACTTTAGCTTTTTTAATGTCCGTCTTTCCCCTAAAGCTTCAATTAGCACCTTTCTGTCTGATGCTAAAGCGACAGCAGCCCTCCTCCACAGTGTTTCTGTTCACTTCTCAGACTGACAGAGGAACAGAGTTCAGGCGTTCTCACCACATGGTGAGGAAGACCACCCTGTACGACATGGGTGTAGACCCCACCTGCAAGTACGCTGCTGTCGGCTGTCAGGACCGCTGCATCAGGTGAGTGTGTGTGCATTTGAAGGTCCATGAGGTCAGCAATGGGAGATGAATCTTTGAAGATTTTCATTTTTTTTTTAATTTTGGAGGCTTCTTTCCCTTCTGACTGCAGGATTTTCAACATCAGCAGTGGCAAGCAGAAGAAACTCTACAAGGGATCACTGAGCGAGGATGGCAGTCTGCTCAGGGTAACATTTTCCTCCACAGTCCACACTCCAGATGCCATTCCCTTCCTGTATTTACAGCGTATTGACTATAAAACTCTTTTGTTCTCTGTCCTGGCAGGTCCAGCTTGATCCGTCAGGTCAATACGTGGCCACCAGCTGCTCCGATAAAAACATCAGCATCTTTGACTTCTACACTGGGGAGTGTGTCGCCACTATGTTTGGACACTCTGGTAACAGAACACACACCTACACTTCACATACACGTATTTTATGCTGTCAAACTCAGCTGTGAGTAAGTTACACTTTTATAGCAGTAGGGAATAACTAACATTGCCAGGGAGCATAATATAACTAACTTATTTTTTGTTTTGCAGAGATTGTCACTGGGATGAAGTTCACCAACGACTGCAAGCATTTGATTTCAGTGTCAGGGGACAGGTGAGAAACATTCCTGTTTGTGTTCCTACTCCCCTGGATCCACGTAGACTTCAGTAATCTGGAGTATACTGGAGAAAATCCAGCATTTAGAATGTTATAATTCATTTCTAAAAAAAATAACAAGCATTAGTTCTATATTTAAAATGAGAGCTCTAATAACAATGAGATATCCAAATATGAATAGCGCACTAGAATAAAACTACTGTAGTGAAACCAGGATTGGAGCAGCACCCAGAATTAAAATCATCTTCAGCCTCTGCTGCCAGAGGAAATGAGTGGGGAAATATGTTTGCCGACAGTTTCCTCAATAGTCAAGCTGAAATGAAATGTTGAATTTTTAATGCCTGAATGCTTTTATCTCCCAGCTGTATCTTTGTGTGGCGACTGGCTCCAGAACTGACAATCAGCATGAGAGAGAGGCTCTGCAGGCTCCGACAAAACCCAAACGCACCACCCTGCAGGACTTCCAGTCTCAGGTGACGACACCCCCCACCTTCAAAGTGCTGATGATAAAGTGCCCAACTGGAGAAAATGTACCCCTTTCACATATGAAGACCGGCAGAATGCTCATCATTATGTCTGACTCTCTGACTGTGTTACCCACAGGCGAGAGGTGTATAGTGCCCCCACTCTGGGTGGTCTGTCCTCTGACAGTGACCGTGAGCACGAGGACGACGACGGAGCAGAGAACGACGACCCCGACGACCCAGAAGACATCGCCACCAATACTTCCTCTGACAGCAGCCATGGAGAGGAGGACACAGGTACTGTCTGATTACAAGAGAATACAAACACAGTGCTGACTCTAATCCAGGTGTTTGTGAAGGGAATTAGGAATTAGAAGCGACTACATATTGTCTATTTGGGTGTAACCACCTGCGTTGGAGAGTATCTCCCATCTGTAGTGATCCTCACCTTTATTCTCTGCGTGGAGTGAAGTTCAAACAAGTATTATTTCATTATTTTTAAGCTTCTGATTGTTGTGCTCTTTCATACAACAGGTGGCTCAGATGAAGGACAGGACTGGGAGCTGACAAAGGTTGGTGGTTATATTCAATGTGGAAAGACTGTTATCATCCACCCATCCATCCATTAGCTCTACCCGCTTACACTGTTATCAGTTTAAACGAAACAAACAAACGTTTTAATGCTTTTGTATTAGAAATGTTTAATGTGAAGACCGTTGTCATTGATTGCCATTGTGAAAACCATCCCATCATTTTTGCATCTTGTTAGTCCCACAGAAATAAACTGGGCAGGGAACATATTTTCTANNAATTAAAATTCCAATCAACACTTTTAACAGTTTTAACGATGATTTTGATCGCAAGGTATGCATGTGCAATGTTTTGAAGGGCCACTTTTACTTGAATGTGGGTGTTGAGTATAATGCACCATGTAATATTTTTGTTTTGTGTATTTGTTCCAATATTTTTTATCATTATTTCCTGTTAAGTACATCCCATTTATGGGAAGTAAAATCAAACAACATAAATAAATATCAAAAACCTCACAGTACTGTACATACTAATTCAGTTCCTGACAAAGACTGTATAGTTTTCAGTAACAGCATGTAATAATCAGTACATGCTTTTAAATATGTAGAATGGACAGTTGATGATCAGCTCGGCTGCTGCTCCAGTCTACCATCTCTTTTAGTTTTCTGGCAGTACCTCAGACGGACTGAAGTTGCTGAGGGATCTCGGGCTTCACTCTACCCTACATGAGATTAAATCCTCTGTGATGTACCGGAGGGGGAAAATACCCTGCTGAGTCTTAAAAGTGATAAAAAGCTATGTGAAATCCATTCTGAAATACACAGCCAGAGTGGGGCTACTGAAAACTAGATCACACAACCTCATCTGAGATGTGTACATCTGGAGGAAAATTGACACTTTTAGTACTTGTCAACTTCAATTTCCAGAACTGCTGTGTGATATTTTTCATTCATGTCTTTTACAATCAAAATCACGGTTCACTGTATCAACCTGTACATCTCCTGTGCGTCCTTTCTAGCATGGAGCCGTCGGCCAGGTCACTCCTGACTCCTCTAAGCGTCCTCGGAGGCGCTGGTCCCATCGTATGGGCTCTCTGGAGGTGATGGTTAAATCCATGCTGGACTTGAGGCAGCTGGAAACCTTTGCCCACAAGAAAAACCCTAACTGCCCCCCTCACGACAGAGAGAGACAGAGCACGTCCAGCCTCCAGGAGCCCATGGTATGCATGGATCTATGTCTAAGAGAGAGAAAGAGGGAGCTGTCCATATGGAGCCATGTGTGTGCAATTGCACTACTAAGTCACCTATGTTCACTTTCGGCAGCTGCAGATGGAGGAGAGAGCCAAGAGGCATCGGCCCTGGCCACACGCTGACTGGCTGTCCTCACACCCATCCAAGGGCGTCAGGGGGGCCGATGGGGCTGTGCTGTACCCTGAGGAGAACGAGGACGATACAAGTCTACAGGGCAGGTAAATCCCCACTCAGTACACACGGTTTCACTCAAGCGATCACAAGGACACCGCAAGAGAACAAAAGTGCTATTCTATTCTTGGTTTAATGTTTCCCTCCGCCCCTGTTCCTCATTGTTTCCGCCTCTCTCTGTTTTCATACGTCAGTGATTACATGGTGAAGGAGCAGCACTGCAGGATGCAAGGGCGAGGGATCCGCAGTGAGAGCCAGGAAAGCCGCAGCCCAGACAGCGCTTGCTCTCTGGGCTACGACAGCAGGGAGTCCAGCCCGGATCGTGTCCTGGATGGTGAGGTCTTACTGTGATGACAACAATAAAACACAAAATAACAAAAGAAAGAGTTGAAGCAATGTACTGTAATGATTGAGATTAATATAATTTAATAATTTACTTTTGCTAGGATGACAACACAAGAGCACAATAAGTGAAGATTGGTATTTAAAGCCACATCTGTATGTGGGCAATTAGAAAATATCTGACTTAAGCACCCCCCAGTGGTACTATCAGGAAAGACACAGTGGCTTTTAGTGAAGGTTTTTCTTGCTGCAGCTTGCAGGCAGCACAATAGTAGAGTGAGCTTGAATAAAACAGACTTAATGTTTAAGGAATTTTAAATAGATATCAAAGTCGCACTTGTATGCTATATTTCAGTATTTTCATCTGTCTACATTTCTGTTTCAAGTTATGAACGTCTTCTCAAAGTGTGTCAAGTGCTGGATTTAAAATGAAAAGCTAAAATGCACATGAAAGCCGTGATATCTCTTCAACATACAGTAAAGCTGATACCCGCAGAGAGGGATTTGAGCGCGCAGAGGCAAGGATTTTTCCCAGTTTCAGACCTGATAGAAGCATGTCAGATAATACTACCACATAAGTCTCAGTGTTCTGGCTGGTCATTTGTTAAAGATTATCTGCTACCTATCTGCTGTATGCAGTAGCTGTACCAAAGTCAAGGAGAGTTTGGAGAGGCTTTTTTTTTCTCTCTTTCTTGTGCATCAGCTGCACCTTTTCTCTCCTTTGCGCTTTCAGATTCTGCAGATGTGGAGTCCCTGAGCCAGGACAGCTCTGATGAGGAGAATGAAGAGAGGGAGGAAGAGGAGCCAAAGGCAGAAGTGACGAGTATGGACGAGGCTCTGAGGACGGTGACTGGCACTGCTGACCGCGGTCAAGAAGACTTCCTCAAGCAGAACTTTGAGATGCTGGCAGAGAGCTGCAGCATGGGTAGGAGAGGCCAAACACTCACATGCAACTTTAAAGGAATAGTTAGACATTTACGAAAAACGCTTATACTCTGTCTTGTGAGCTTTAGAGGTGCTGGTAGGTTTTTTCAGCCAGATATAAGACTGGTATCTATCTTTTCATCTAACTCTCAGCAGGAAGATGAATGGGCTTATTCCCCAAAATGTTGAACTATTTCTTTAAGTGACCTCACATGCAAACAATATCGATTATGCTTTCGGTTTTTTGTCCACTTTCTGTTTCTCTTTCGTTTTCTCTCTGTGTCACTGGGTGTTTTTCTTCTCTCTCTGTCACTGTCTCCATTCTCCTTTTTGTAGTTTTTTCTAACGCTTGATGTCTGTCCACAGCTGAGCAGAGCAGAGTCCCCAGGCTCAGTATGTCTTCACGCTTCCTGGCCAGAGGACATAATAACAGGTACTGTTGACCACTTCAGACCAGTGTGGACTCACAGCTATAATTACAAACCCATGTGGACTCACGCACACTGCTCTGCTAAACCATCTGTGTACCTTCCTGATCCAGCCAAGCTGTCAGTTTAAAATGACATTGTTAACTATGGTTGGGTGATTTTATGTGTGTAGGAAGATTGTTTTTTATCCGTGGAAGTTTTTACCTTTTTATTTGTATTAACAATGAATGTGAGACATTTGACTGTAAATCACTGTAAGATTTAAGGAATACTTTAACATTTTGAGAAATATGCTTATTTGCTTTCATGCAGGGAGTTACATGAGAAGATGGATACTACTCTCATGTATGCCTGTATAACATAACGTAATGGAGTCAGTGCTGGTTGCCTGGGTATTGCTGTTGTCCAAGAAATAGTCCAGCACATAACCCCCCATAAAACAGCCAAATCATTTTTTTACACTTCAGTTTTTGTACAGATTAAACAAAATAAGGTATAACATGTTAATTAGTGAGCTTTAGAGGTGCTGGGAGGAGGACTTTGGAACCAGGCAAGCTGTTTCCCCCCGTTTCCAGACTTTGTGCTAAGCTAAGCTAACCGACCGCTGGCTGTCGCTACATATTTAGCGTACAGACGTGAGAGTGGTATCGATCTTCTCATCTAACTCTTAGTGAATTTCCCAAACTGTTCAGGTATTCTCTTAGTCTTACAGATTTATTGTCTATTTTTGTTATAATTACATGTTCTCGATATTTTATAAAATGCCACTGTCATGACTGGACAGTAAATACAGGCAGCAGTCGCTTAGCTTAGCTTAGCAAAAGTCTGGAAACAGCTAGCCTTGCTCTCTCTAAAGGTAACAAAATCCTCCTACCAGCACCTCTAAAGCACATTAATTAACATGTCATATTGTGTTTGTTTAATTTGTACAAAAACTAGATTTTAAAATAATGTGTTGTGTTTTAATGTGGTTAATGAGCTGAACTATTTCTTGGTCGAGCGCAGAAGGTAGCCAGGCTAGCTGTTTACCATTTCCAGTCTTTATGCTAAACCAGGGGTTTTCAAAGTGGGAGGCAGGCGTCCCCAGGGTGGCTCCAAATAGTTTCAGGGGAGGCTCAGTGAATGGAAGTGAGAAAATAATACATTAGTTATTACATTAGTTATCAAAAGGAGATCACCAGTAGCCTAAATGTGTGTGATTTGGTTAAAGAGATAGTTCAGAGATACAGTAGTTCTGGGGAATTTTACTGTTTTTCCCACTTTCCCAGAGTCAGAAACTGATAAATACCTCAGGACAGACCTTTTTTTTATGTATTTTGTGTAGTCTGACAGCACTATTAGGCTATCTTGGCTCAATTGTTGAGTGTCTATGGCATCAAATAACATAATCATGATCCCATAAGCATCCAGGAATTGAAAGAAACTAAGCTAGTAAACTAGGGTGGTGAGGGGTTTTCCAAGCTTTGTCTGAGGGGATGCCCACAGTCTCAGACTTTGAAAACCCCTGTGCTAAACTAAGCTAACGGGCTGCTGCCTCTAGCTTCTTATGTAGTGTACAGACATGAGAGTGGCATCGATCTTCTCAGTCCCAAAATGTAGAACTATTCCATTAACTTACTGTCGAGGAAAACATTGTGTATTTTACTCACCTGCTCCCTTAACCCTCTAATGCCTTATCTTTGTGTAGGGGCATGACCCCCTTTGCCAAAGTGCATGGAAAGGAACAAGGCAGCCACTCTGCTAAACCCCCTGTGTCAAAAGTACGACCCCTGATGGAAGATAGCATGGAGGACGAGACCCCTGTGTCCCCTGGCAAGAGCGAGGGGCCAAGGTAAGAAGAAAACACAGACTAGGAGCTGCGTGAGGTTTATTTTTAGACAAGTGTTGCTTTGGCAGACTTGGGTTAATGAATCATAAATGCAAAAAAAGATCAAAAAAAGCACAAAAGGTACTCTGTTTGCATAAATAAATGATTATAAAACATCAATAAGACCACATGGCAAGAATGCAGTGTAACAGAGACTTTCCTGAGGTCACCCTAGGCTACAATGTTTAGACATTTTTACACTGTTTACAACCAGTGCTTTTCTGCTGTTGCTTACAGATTAATAATGGATAAGGGTAAACAAAAGCAGGGAGAAACTGAACTCTCATCTAAAGTAATTATGCACATGCAAATAAATTAGACCTATGTATTGCAGTGCTGCCAAAAATGTAGCATGGACACAAAAGAAAATTAAAACGTGAATCAACACAACTGATATTTGCTTTGGCTTGTTTTTGACATTTTCGTGACCGGATTATTGTGTGCGAAGGGACGTTAAAGCTGCTGTGTTGCCTCTCAGCAGGGCAGATGCTCCAGAGAGAGACTGCGCTCCTACTCTTAGACCCCTGAAGAAGAAGACTTCAGGGTCCCACCTATGGAGGCTGTCCAGCCCTCAATCCAAAGCGCCGCTGCTGCTGGACAGAGCGACGTGTTTACAGAAGTCTCACTCTGCCCAGAACCTGTCCTCAGACTGTATGTTTCATCATCATTTTGTTGATTTATTATTATACTATATATTTGCTGCCATTTCTGTAATATTTGGGTCAGATTATTCAACATCAGCTCCTTTAGGTGAACATCATGAGACAGTTAGACTGCCTCAAGAGTGTATTTAAACAGAATTTGCGTGGGGATCTTCTGTGAAATATACAAAATAAGTTAGTTTGACTTTGGATAATTACCTGGAATTGATAAAAATGATGTAATTCTAAAAGTCTTCCAGTTAATTCCAATACACAACATGATTAAATGTACTTCTATTTTCTCAAAACAAGCCATACTAATCTGCACCTCTACATTTTTTCTCCAGCTCTTCACTCACCTGTGCCCTCTAGTGACCGAAGGGAGTTGCGCAAGAGACCTCACCAGCTTTTCCTGGATCATGACACTCCCAGGCCTTCCTTCCACTTTTCCTCCCCCTCCTCTGGGTCCCCACAGTCTCCCCAGTCCCCCCTGCCCTGGGAGAGCCCCAAACTCAAGCCCCTGCACTCCTACATGAACCCCACTGCCAGCTCCATGGCCAAAAGCAGCCGCTCCTCCTCGCTGGGGGAGGGCATCCAGATGGGCACTCCGCCTTGCTCCCCCTCCTTCCTCAAGGGCAGGAGGTCATGTGGGGAGCTGGAGGTCGAACCTCCACTGCTCACCTCATCTCCTGTCGGCACTTTCCCCTCTACCGTCTCATCAACATCATCCCTCTTATCGTGTCCTCCATCAAACAGTCCCTCCCCAACTCCTCCCCACCCTACAGCTACAGTTTCACCCACTCCTTTTACCCAGAACATCCCGCCCTCTCGCATCCCGCTCCCCAAACAGCCTCTCAGCCCTCGCCGCAGCCTTTGCCTGGAGGTGAAGCCGAGCTCGAGTTGCTCGGGAGGCCCGACGAGGGCTTCTACTCCTACCGTGGACCCTGGATGTGACGTTACACCTACTCCAGGAAACAGACAAGGTTAGACAGACAGCCATATACTCATATTCTGCAGATGTGACACATAAACACACAAGTAAGGAACTAAAAAGTGGATTTTGTGTATATCTTGTTGTCTTCAGCACTGGGCAGGCATCTGTCTCTAAGTTTGGATTCGTCTTTGCCGAGCTCACTACCAGTGAAGCAGAAGAGAGGCTCAGTTTCAGAGAGGTACATTTTTACACCACTTCTAAACATTTAGCTACATTTTTTAAGTTTTTAAAAATGACAAGTATCTATAAATGTTTATGTTTGATGTTTCTAGTCTGCTCTTTCAATCTGCTTACTCAAAATTAGCGTGAACACAGTAACTGACACACATTTCTTACATTTCTTCCCAGTGCCAAGGAGCCAGGACAGGTGGCTGCAGCCAAAGAGTGCCCTCTGGTGCCTGAACAGGCCCACAAATCAGGCGCGGACTCCAAGCCAGGTCTGGCCTCCCAGAACTCTTTTTATTAACCTGTCCTCCTCCTCTTCATCACTGCATCTCTTCACACTGGCCTGTCTGTCAGTCTGCTTGTCTGTCTCATGTTCCTCCGTCTGTGCCCTCCTGCTGTCAATACTGTGATTATATGGGTCCAGTGATGAAGGGACATGGAAAGTTTTGACTTCGACTCTTTTGGTTAATTTTGGCGATGTCATCCTGAGTTCTGTGCAGTCTGAAGTTGATCAACAGCTTTTTGGTTCAGACAAGTAAAACGGCTGTTGCAATAATCAAGGCGTGGTTAGATAAAAGCATGTAAAATGGTCTCTGTGTCTTTAAAAAGGAAAATAAATTGTATTTGGGCACACAGGATATTGTATCTCATAGAAAGATTGCAGGGGAATTTGCACACGTTAATGCTCCCTTTTGATGATAATACAGTAATTGCCTATCATTTAACAATATGCTACGATATATAGAGCCTCAGGTAACTGAAGCAGCCCTGCAGATTGTTTTGCTCACGTTGCTCTTTTACTCAGTAAATAAAGGTATCTAACAGAGTTAAAATGCTGAGGTGAATCTTAGAATAACTTCTTCATCCTGATGTTCACGCTCCTGTGCCTGCTGTTTTGTGGATGATAACTGCCTCACAAAGGCAACAGATCTCATTTCATTTCAATTTGAAAACACAGAAACCATAAATGCCATTACGTGATATCCAGTCCACATTTGTACCTACAACTGTGTTTTGCCGGAGGATGTAAACTGTGAAATCATTTTTCTCAGTTTCACAGCTCACACAGCTCCTGCTCTCTGGCTTTGTGCAGCAGCCTCCTCGTATGTTTTTTTTTCTATAGTTTCTTTTCTGCCACCAAGTTTATTCTTGTTTGTTTCTTGTTCTTTTAATGCTCTTCAACCTTTTGCTCAACATTTACTGTGTGCCTACTTCGCTCGATAACTGTTTGTTTGTGTGTGTAAGCTGTACAGTTTGTATCTTTGTGCGCGCTTGGATTTGCCACATGCTGTGCTATACTTAAAAGCGCCCCCCCCCCTCTCTTTCTCTCTCTCTCTCTCTGTGCAGATCACTCTATCACCTTGGAAACTTGTAGGCAGGCTGTTACTGAGCTTCACCACAGTCTGAGGAAAACTGTCATGCTTTACACTACGGTCAGTGAGTGTGTGTCTGTATGTGTGTGTGTGTGTGTATACATGCGTGTGTGTGTGAAAATGAGAAAGAGCAGATGTGGAGGTTGAGAGAGCCTGAAAGGAATATATATCGGGAAAAAAGATAGAGAAAGCAGAGAGATAGAGAAGATAAAAAGGGAAATAGATATAAGAGATAATTTCTTACATATCACATGCCTTTTTAATTTAGAGCTGAAACAATACGTCCATTAATGTATTCAGCGATCGTCAGAAAATTGTTCTGCTGCTTGAGAAGCTGGAACGAGGAAATGTTTGTCATTTTTTGCTTGAAAAATGACCCAAACAATTAATCGATTATTAAAATAGTTTTAAATTAATTTCTGTTGGTTGACAAATCGATTAAACAACTGATCCTTTCAGGACTAAACACGTTTCACTGTTTTATAGACAAAAACATTTATCGATTAATTTAGAAAATAACTAAACAATCGTTAGTTGCTACTGTACTTGGCTGTTTTATCTATAATCTGTTAAACAGATCAAACAGGAAAAGAAACTGATAGACTACCTGTCTGTCTGTCTGTCTGTCTGTCTGTCTGTCTGTC
>NTHP01000223.1:105600-119044 GCA_003416845.1 Oplegnathus fasciatus | reverse complement strand
TCTGTCTGTCTGTCTGTCTGTCTGTCTGTCTGTCTGTCTGTCTGTCTGCCTGTCTGTTTTTCATATGTACTGTATGTATTTATTAAAACCAGGTGCTACAATCCGACCAACAGCCCAGTGAAGATCAACAAGAAATGAGGAGCATCCTGTCCGAGACCCTGTTCATGGTCAAGGCTGAGCTGGACTCTCTGCCTCACCCCACCTCAGAGTGTGAAGATCCCCGAGTGGACCAAGGGGCCAAAGGCGAGGGAGATAAGGCCCTGGCTCTGCTGGAGCAGTACGCTGAGCTGCTGCTGAAGTCTGTGGAGAGGAGACTAGATACCAAGTCTTGAGGAGATGGACTGATGTTTGCTGTGTGTATGTATGCACGTATGCTGAGAAGGAGCCAGACACATGCACACACAGTAGTAGCACTGTGAATTGCACACTTGTTATTTGCACAGAGATCTTTTTGGGTCTTTATTGTGGACTGAATGCACATGAGACGTCATTATATTTGGAGAAGCTGAAAGAAATGAATGTTGAGTATTATGCACTGGAAAAAAGAACGAGTAAAAAAGGTTGCCTTATTTTTCAAGTTGCCACAGCTCTTCTTTGTCTGTTTTCCACTTTTTAAAATCAAATTTCATAAGCGTAGGTAGTGAATCACAATTATTACAAAGGGAGACACCAGAAGGACAAAGATGATGAAGTTACATGAAGAGTAGTAGTACAGGTAGTCAAAACATGGAGTTGTCTAAAAACTGTATTTGGGTCAGCAAGTTCATCCTGTGGTATTGAGCACTGTTTAAGTGTTTGTGTTAAAGACAGTTATGTTTTGGTAAAGGTCAAGAAGTCTAAAGCCCCATTAGCATCCTCTAGAGGACAGAATAAACCATTTTCTGATGATTTTTCTATTCTTAGAGCCTTACCAGTAGTAAGTTAAGGGTAACTGTAAATATCCAAACCAGTTTTCAATCAGGCCAGTTATATAGGCATTTTGCTCCAGACTGAAGTGGTGCACAGATGGACACAACTCACATCAGCGTCTTTAGGCCCCACTCTTAACGGTGCTGACTATCTAGAGATGGATATGTTTAAGTATGTTTAAGTGGGAGGTTAGAGGAAGTTAAGTTAAGGTGTGAGGATAGAAATGGTTATATTGAGGTATGAGGTAAGTGTCAGATGAAGGGCCTGGGAAGATGTGTTGTGTAGGCTGTGTAATTCATATTTTTGTGCCAATGGTGCCTCCCTAATTGTAGAGTGCTGAAGAACTTCCTTTAGAGCAGTTTCATTGCTTTGTGTATCTCATAATAAGTCTGTTAGTCTTCGGTACATTTGTGCAAGTTTTAGCAGTCCAGATTTGAATGATCTGCTGGGGTTTTATATTTCTCTGAAAGAGATTTTACTGTCATACAGTTTCCAACTGTTGCACTGTTCTTTAAGCTCTCTTAAAACAATAAACAATAAAAACAATGGACCAGGTTTCTGACTGATTTTTATTAAAGAATCACTACAGTTAACAGAGCCTGATGGCCATCTAGTAGACCTCATTGTTTTGGCAATATAGGTACATGTATAATTCTCAGTTAGTAGCATTTTAATAATATATAAAATATTGTACACAATAAATACAGTAGCAGTAGCATCTTCATACTGAAAAAGAAAGCTTTGTATTAAATGGTTAGCTATGTGGTAGAGGAAGCAGTTTGAGCTTATTGTAGCATATTATATTACATCACATACTATCACTTATTTGTTCAATCTGTAAGCATCATGATAAATAAACTGGAAAGTTCCTGCAAGTTGTAGCCTATAGATAGTGTGTCTGTATGCATTTACACACACGTGCACTTACACACTCATATGCATGTCTACATCCTTGATGTGTTCATTCATGTACTGCATGAGTAATGGTGTACTTCCTATGGAAGTGTCTCCACATTGACGTAGGTGAGGACGACATCATGCAGGATGTTGATTCTGTCAATCCGGTTGAGCTCCCTGACACGGTGTCGGAACTCAAACAGCGGGATGTTGTTCACTGCCACTCTGAACGCCTCGTGAGTGCACAGGATCTTCATCTGAAACAGAGGAGAACATGAATAATGGACTACTTCCATCAAGACTGTGGACTGGCTTACATGCGGTGCACATTTAGAAAGAAAACAAAATGAATCATGATTTCATTTAGGAAGAGTCATTCTGCAGGGCCAAATCTTCTAAATGGAGCCTCAAACAAGAAAAAAGATGTAGGCCTATAGTATAATTAAGATAATTTCATGTCAGTGCGAGCTCCAGAAATTTGAACTTGACTAATTTAAAAATACAAAGTAAGACTGAAGGAGAACCTAGTTGTCATTGCTGTCAGTAACCTTAGACACAGAGACTGTTTGACAGAATTAGCTCTTCAGGTTAGTAACCTCTGAGCCATGCCTGTAAAGCATAATTGTTATTGATGTTATTGAGCAACATGAGACCCCCACTGACCTCCAGGAGCTTTCCTGCGGTACAGCAGTTCTCTTATCTAGGACCCGCCTGCACAAACGACTTTCCAACCCTTTCCATGTTTTCCAAACGTTACCCTGACGTTAACCGTGAGAAAGTGACCTAGAGTCAGTTAAAGGCACCATGTGTTGCATTTTGAAACATCAACATATTGTAAAATTACCACAAAAAAATGGGACCATGGTTAAAATGGTTAGTAGCTTCTGTTTATGTAATTTATATGCACTGTAAAAAAACTCTCATTGTGTGGTAAAGCAATAGTGGATTAGTAGCAGCAGACTTTGCACAAGGTAAACATAGTATGTCTCCAAATGAATGTGGTAATGATTTATTGACACTAACATGCTACACATAGCATCTTTAAGCACTGCTTTTCGATTTACTGCCCAGTCTGATTCCTGTTTCTTACGCTCACCTCAAATGGGCTCCCAAGAGCGAAGGGGAAGGGTCCCTTCAGGTCCCTCTCTTCTGCGCCCCAGCGCTCACCCAGTTTGTGGTTACGGACCAGCACCTGTTTGCCCCCCTCACAGAAGCGGGGGTTGATGTGAAAGGCAATGTCGTTGCCTTTCAGAAAGTTCACAGTGAACCTGTAGAGGACCAAAGCTGGTCAGACTTTCAGTGACACTGTATCGTCTCTTTTGTGTACAATTTGTCTGTCTTTCACAACTGGTCACAACTGTATATTTTATATGAATTCTGAAACTAAAATTTAACAATAGGAACGTAAGAAAATGTGGGAAAAAATGAGTATGTAGGGAAAAGAAATGTTCAGAAAGCGACCATTGTCTATAGCTTACATTTTAGCATTAGGCTTGACATGGCCCAAGATGGTCATCATCATCTTGTCGTAGACCCCTCGGGCCAGGTTCAAGTTGTATGGCACGCTCTAAACAGCAAGAGTGGGAGAACAATAATAAAACTACTTATCAATCTCTTCAAGTCTCTGTCTTTCCTGTACATTAGCAAAGAATGTAAGACGAATGCAAGTCAGATTCTGGACTCACGAGAGGTCCAGATGTGGGTGGAAGCCAGTGTGGAGGCATGATAGATGGACTCTGTCCAGGCCATCCTGACTGTCCTGGGTTATAAGGCCAACCAGGGTGGGCAGGCCACCCTGGAACATTTGGATGGATGGCAGGAGCAGGTGCTGGGACTGGCACTGGAGTTGGAGCTTGAACTTGAGCAGGGACTTGAGCTTGAATTGGAGCCGGTAGCTGGGGAGGCTGGTACTGGATGCCTTGCTGCTGGGGTGGCTGGTACTGGATGCCTTGCTGCTGGGGTGGCTGGTACTGGGTGCCTGGCCAGCAAGGCTGGCAGGGCTGCACTGGAGCCGGAGCAGGAACTTGAGCTGGGGCTGGAGCTGGGACTAAGGTTGTGGCAGGTGCAGGGGCTGGTGTTAAGGCTTGAGCTGGAGCTGGAACTGAAATTGGTGCAGGGACAGAGAACGGAGCTGGTTGTGTCCCAGGCCAGCAGGGTGTGTTTGGCTGGCCAGTCCAGCACGGCGCAGGCTGGGTGGGCTGTCCTGGCCATGCAGGGAACCCAGCTCCAGACGGCGGCAGGCTGGGCCAAAGGCTATTAGCCTGTGGGGCAGAACCAGAGGACGGGCAGCTGCCACACAGAGCGTCAGAATGCTGAGATGGAGGAGGAGAGGGTGAAGATGGAGAAAGAGAAGGGTCAGGGGCCAGGACGGAGATACGAGGAAGAGAGAGGGTGGACAGGATGGAGGACACCAACTTGCATTTGCAAACATGGCCGTTTGACATAAGCAAAGATTTAAGCATTTACATTTAGATGGAAAATGTGGAGAAAAGTAGTTGCAGTGATTTGTTTCATTCTTACCAGTGCAGACATCTGAGAATTTGATGAGGTACTTACATCCATGCTGCCTGCCAGAACAAGATCACTTTTATTTATTTTACAGCATTTTTATCACAAACAAGTCTCAGAGGACTTAACAGAGATGCAAAACTAAAGACAGAACAAAACCAAAATAGATCTTAGTCTGTAATCATAAAAGTGGAAATATGCTATGGAAACTAACAACCTACCAAACTTCATCTAAAAAAAGATGCTTTTTAACTAAGGTATTGAAACATATTTAATTATTTCTTTTTACAAGATACAGAGCAAGCACTGCAGTCGGACTGAGCTTTGATTAACTGCAGAGAGAAGAAATAGTTCTCCAGGTGACCACCAGAGGACTCTACAGCTTTTCAAGATGTCAAAGTATCAGCAAATGGTGCACCAGATGAGTGTCAGTGATACATTGTTAACTGATGCTCATTGGATGCCATGGAATGTACTAATTGAATAATGACCATAGAAAACATCCTGAGTCATGCAGAAACATAATGGCATATTGATTCAGCGTTACATCAGTGACTTATGTGCACTTAGAGAGGAATGTGCAATAACAATGATTCCTTGGTGTCCAGGCCATACCATTAATATATTGTTGTTCTTGTGACTGCAAATTCGATTACTGTTACTAAATTATTGAACCACCTGGTCTTCCTATTTCATACTTCTTCTTAATGTAACTCAAACATTCTTCTATATTATAGGTGTTTTACTTGCAAAATATTATTAATGATTTAAAAGAGTATTAATGCAAAAGTTCAAATCACGTTATAATTATGTACAATGTATATTCATCAATTAATGTAGATTAAGGTTTTTTAATAACCTTGTTAACATTACCAATCAACCAACGGCAATCAAATTGATAAACTACACATGAAGATGCATTATATTCTCATATTTAGAGACTTTTATGACCCATTTCTTTAGTACACCTTTGCACTGTACACACCTTTCACTCTACAGCAGGACACTAGCAGAACCCAGACTGGCAATGCAGTCTTTTCCTGGTACTAATGAAACTTCTAGTACTGGATGCAAAGAAAATGTTTTGGCTCTGCTCCATAGAAATGTAAACCATTTTGTATAAGTTGCCACAGAAAAGATTTTAAGACTAGAAGTTACCTTTTCTTGTCTTCAGTCTTCAGGTGCACACAGGAGCAGGCTGCAGGCCGTGGTGTAGTTTAAGTGAATCAGTCAGCTTGTAGCCAAGCACATCGAAACACACTTTTATAGCCCCAAACCCTCTGACCACTTGGCCACTCCTCACCTCACCACTCCACTGTCAGAAAAAAATGCCACACCTTCACATGTCACAGATTATATGTAAATCAGATATAGTGGGTAATATGTTAGTGTTAGTTTTTTAAATATGTAACTCAAATGTTTTTGTTTTGTTCATGTTATCTTAAATGCATTTTCCTCATGAGACTGCATTCCCAGACCTCAGGTGGTAATGAACATTATGATGGTCTAATAAATAAAACTAGAAAAAAACTGGAAGAGAGTGTGTGAGTACAATAGTTGAGGTTGGAAACAATTTCAATACATTTCAATGTACAAACTATGTAAAATGTTATATTCTCCACCAGATGACTTTCCTTTTCTTTACCTAATATAGATCCACTGACAGCACAGTGTTTTTGTGCTGATGTGGTTCACTTCACTGTTGAGCAGTCATGGGACTGTGCAACACTCATGCCATATCTGTTTAGGCCACACAGAGTAACACAATTACAGACAAAGAAGTCAGGACTCAGTGCTGTTTTCTGTATGTTCCAATGACTCAGGCTTGGACAGCTGAGAAGTCAGACATTACTGCTTGGGTCACCCTCAGGTTAAATCACTGCACTGGGTTCGGTTGTCAATGAATTTGTTCATACTTCAGAATTAATATTTCTCTCTGGGCGATTGTTGAATGAATTAACAATGGCAGTGCTGATCTGCTCTAATGAAGTATTAAAATAAAGCATTGATTCTGGTATTTTTGATAACATTAAACATGAGAGATGTCGGGATCAAACTCAGCCCGATAAATCTGTGCAGAATCATCCAATAAATCTCTGTGGCAACCTCATAACAAATGACACTCACATATGTGGATTCACACAGTTGCACTGGTTGTCCTCGCAACACAATTAAATTAGGCATCATCTGAGCTGAAAAATGTAAGAAACTGCAGTACCTCTTAGAATGCTAAGACATTCAGGCCATATTTCTCTCTCTCTCACACACACACACACATGCACACACACATACGCTCCCACGCGCAGAGGGACGGGTCTTCAGCTTACATCCTCAGAGAACTGTCAACTTGTGTATCTGGGAGACTGGCCTGGTGTAGCTAACTATCACATGATGACTCTACAATCATCTAATAACAACATACACACATTAGCCAACAACAACTTATCAGTGGGTTTCATTTTACCAGTGTCTCTGATCTGATGTTTTCATCCTTAATATAATTGATGCAACTGTGCTTTACTCTTATTGACTCTTTATTTCCTTTACACTCATGTTTACACTCATGTCCTTTACACTCATGGTAGCAGAGGACTTTGAAATTGATGCATAAAAAGCTCAAATTAGTGCAGAAAAATTCACTAGAATGCAGAAAATGAAGTGTCTGACACTCAAAATCCCATGGGGGAGAACTCCCAGATCCCCCTAAGTCCCCCAGTAAAATCTGTGCATTTCCAGCACTGACAGTTTTTCTTGTGCTTTGAATAGGATACCTTGCGTTCTTGTTTGAGAGGCTAAGCCCACCCTAAGGTGAAATCCTAAAACCGCCCCTGTGCTAAGGCTTAATCCTCCAAGAATTCAGCGCCTGACATTTATCCAACTGGGTCTTTAATTTTCAACTCTGGAGACAAAACATGAAAAGCATCTTTTATATACTATATAATGTATACAATTCGCTGTAACTCTTGCTGTCCTCTAGTTTCGTATAATTTCATCAGAGTTTCTCAGGTAGCTATTTCACCTATAAGCACAACTTATTGATGCAACATAGGAAGTCAATAGAAAAAGGAGAGTAAAACTACAATCACATGGTCATTCCTGTATTGTTGACTTTCATGCAAATGAGTCCACCCATTACTGTATTGTATTTAGTCAAGCTACAGTCCATTTTATTTCTCACAAAGTGCTTTTCCTGTCCACAGTATTTCTCAAGGCTAGCAGTTTTAAAAATAGACAGCTTCTTGTTAGCAGGTTATTGCATCATAAACAGTTACAGTGTACTGCTTCCAAGAACAGAAGTAAAAAATCATATCTGTTATTTCTATTCACCAAACATCGACACACTTCAGCAAACAGTGCTTTTAAGAATATTTTTACTGGACATTGCTAGCTTTAAAGCTGGCATACCTTTGTTGCTGTGTTCATAAGCATAACAGATACAGTATAAATGCTGTGACATTTTCAATCTACAGGATGTGGCAGTGACAAACCATGGCAAATCTCTAATGCTGTGGCTCTCTGTTGTATTTTGTTCATGGTGCTGTATGGAGAGGTCTGACACATCACAATCAGTTACAAAAACCACTGGAATATTAGTCTACGTTTCTCCTAACAGTGGGTCTAAACACACCACTCTAACTAGCTAATACTGTATTATGCTGCGTTATTCCTTCATGTACAAGACAAAGGCACATGTGCACACACACACACTCACACTCATTAATTCTTCATGAGTGTATGAGAGCACCCCGTAGCCTGACCTCAGGAGGCCAGCTGTGGCTCACAGTGCCACACATTAGGGGAGGGAAGGGTGCGGCTACGTTGGACAATTTGGGAAGCTGGAGCCCCTGGCGGTGTGTGTGTGTGTGTGCGTGTGTGTGCTTGTGATTGTGTGGCAGCACTCGAATCTGTTGAACTGAGCATCTGGGCTGATTAGATCCTAATGTCTCATCATCTCCTATAAGCCGTTACAAGGCAAATTGTGTCGTTCTTTATTGTTTTTTTTAAATTGATTTTTAATTGTTTCCCAAATTAAATGATAAACAGACAAATGCTTGTCATTCGGCCATGCACAACAGGGACTGCTGTGTGTTACAGCAAACAGTGAATGTGTGGAAAATGTAACAGCAGTAATTATATAGTTGATGAAATAATATTATTACCAGTATATCAAATAAGGCTGATGTTTTCCTTTTGACATTTAAAACAGCATGACATTTTTGTTGAGTACAACTTAAAGCAGCATTAATCAATATTCTTACACTAACAATGAATCAAATGATGACACATAATGTGAATGGGTTAGCACGTGGTGACAAACCTACAGAGAATTATCACCCGACTTTGCAGCTTTACAGAGCATTTTAATGTTTTTCAGTTCTTTTTTTTTGGTTTTCAAGCCCACAACTTTACTGTTTTGATTCACTCTCCACGCTCTTATCAACCTCGTTTTCAGCTGCAGCAGGCAGCAGTTTTTAGCGAAAAAGTGCTAAACCCACTGTACACTCCCTGCTCAGCACCAAAGGGCAGACAGACAATGTTAGCAACTAGCTGGTGAACATAGTGGAGCATTAGCTGCTAGATATTTCTCTCAGCAGTTGTTGAAGACCAAAACAAAACTATAAGGAGGGTGAATGTTTGATTTATATTTGTCGGGTGATTAGCGCATGAACATAGTGGAGCATTTAGCTGATAAAGAGCCAGGTATTTGCTGTTTTAAAAGTAGACCTCACACTCAACACTTTTGTAGATCAAATACTAAAGGTTGAGAAATTTTCCTTTGTGCTTGCAAAGCACCAGATCAGCCACAAACCAACCTTGGAGCCAGTATGAAATGGTGTCTTACTCAAGAGCACTTTAACAGGGTGAATTTTGGCTTAAAACTGATATTAAAACTCTGGCCTTGGGGTTGAGAAGCATGTTTCTTGTACTATTTACCACTGAATCCCTTAATCAACTTACTGTATTGACAAAAATACTCATTTATGGAGAGTCTACTAGAGAAAATCAGCTCACATTGTCATATTCTCCATTACAGTGACCAGGCTTTAAACAACCACAAAATGCCGCTTCCTGTGAGGATGGTAGAGAATTGTTTTGCTTGGGCTACATATTGTCAGAAGAGATGTCTTGCCAAGAAACAATCCAGAACATTTGGTTCATGGTTAGTCTCCAGGTTGGCCTGTCAGCCTGTCAAGAGCTGGAACTGGCAGCACTTGTTTCCTCAACCCTTCTATGCACTCAACCCAATCTGTTCTTATTGAATAATGTGATAAAAAGTTGCAATAATAACATTGTGCATGTGTTGCAAATGTAGCTCAAGAAGCAAATTACAGTGCTTCACTTGAGTGGATGTTTACCATGTGGTCATGACACATGCTGTCTGATGGGAGAGGGAGTAGTGATGTCACTTGCAGGAGATCTCCTTTTGTAGTTTCAACCAATGAGGGAGTTGAGGAAAAAGGAGGCAACTGTGAGGCGTGCTGCTGTTAGGCAGAAGAGAGCATTCTGGCAGGAGCAGGGTTTTCCAAAGCGACAGCGGTGGCATTAGCCTGTGATAAGCTCTGGGCCTTGTTCCAACACTTGTAAACCGCAACCTCCTTACCTCCCTTTCTCCCCTTTTTCCCTCCTCTTCGCCGCCTCTTTCCTATTAAAGGTGCAATAACAGGTCGATTGGAATATAAAAGAGACAGTTCTACAAGGGAATACCCACAATAGGTGAAATTCCTGAGCGCTTACCTGTAGTCAAAGGAGTGGTTTTCTATGAGATAGTGTTTTGCAATAACCTGTGGCTGTGTCTAAAGATGCTTTTGTGCCTTCAAAGAACGAGGGAACAAGAGAGATAATATCAAAGAGAGTGTGTAAGAGAGAGTAAGAGTGAGGGAGACGGTTTCAAGGAAAACGATATTGCTACAGTTGCCATGGGGACTGCAGCACGTTTTTGCAGGGACGTGAGTATGTTTATGTGTGTATTTTGTGTGTGTGTGTGTGTGTGTGTGTGTGTGTGTGTGTTAAAATCATCATCATATGTGGACCACTATGAGATCCATTTAACATCACAAAGGGTTACATCATTCACTCAGAGATGTTGTGGCTTATGTTTCAGACATAACCAGCAGCCAGTAGCACAACTTACAGTTGGATGCATTATAGTAACCTGTGTGCTCCCACAATCCACCACTAGATGGAGATGTCAAATTCTCACAGAGAGGGTAGTAGTCATGTGGTAAGTACTCCTTGGTCCCTGAAAGGCAATGGGATCGTATGCGTCTGTCTATGGATATATCGGGTCAGCTGACTCCTTCACAGACATCATAACAAACCATAGTGCATGACGTGACCGGGGTCTGATGAAGCACTGTAACCAATTAAAGTGATATTCGAGTCAAAATCTATATTTTAAGCCTCTGAACAGGTAGGTTTTAAAGGTGCCTGTGTGTTCAGCTTTACAGTGGATTTCAATAGCAATTCAGCAATTATCTGTATCATCCAAATATGGAAAATTTCACTGCTTCTGTGTCAAGCTACCGGCTTCCCCAAAGCTTGAAGGAACTTTTTAATGACACCTTTCCAGAGGGTGACTATTTTGTTTCTCAAAGATATGTTTTGGGTGAGGTATCACTTCATAGCTCCTCTGAATCCCACAAAAATTGCTAATGATGTAACATGCTTCATCATGGACAGGTAAAAAGATTCACAAACACAATATACAGTATGTAGTATATTGAGCCCACTTACTAAAATGCATCACTAGGCTTCCCCAACTCCACCCTCCCCTACCATGTGGCTATATGAGAAGGATAGATGTGGCTGTCCATAAAGCCCATAATAAGTGTAGCACAGCCTGGAATAGTCCTGAGCTGAAGGGGTGTTCCCACTGCTTACAGTCCCCAGCTCACATTTCCCAAGGGGATTTATGGGTGGTAGAGAGGCCGCATGGGAGACAGAGCAGGCGAGGACAGTGTCATCACAAGAGGACAAATCATTGGAGCAAGGAAAAGATGTAGTAGTGAGGAAGAGTGTGTCTGTTTGCAGAGTGCATGCCTACTTGTATAAGCATCCATAGTGGTTAGACATATGTTGCACATATGTGCAGTGAGAGCAGGAATGCCTTTCTGATTCCTTCTGTAGGTGAGACGTGGTGGGTTTTAAAGTCTCCACCTGTATGACCAGCTGGTAAAAGAGAGAAGGGGAGATTTATTGGGCTGATGAGCCTGAGGGAAGATGGTGAAAGGGAAGGACATGTGGTAGCAGCTCCCTCATTGATCCCTATGTTTAACAACAACAGAAAGAGCTAGACCTTGGCATAATAATGGATACTCAGCTCACTGCCTCCTCTCTCCTTCTCTCCCTCAGTTAACCAGACAGTCAGACATAAGGACTTTCCTGTCACAGCGGGAGAAATTGACTCGTGCCCTTGCACATTCACTTACTGTAGTCTGGGGAAGAGCCCTGTGCTCCAAACGGCATGTCAGAAACAGAGATGGGAGATCAATGAGGGCTGTGACACTGTCAGAGCTGGCAGAGGCTGTCACACTGTGTGTATCCCCAGTGCTCTGGGGCTACAGCTTGTGTCTGGCTTCACTTGAGAAACACTTACATGCATACTCATGCCTAACGTACCCTTTAGAAGCAGAAAAATGACAACTTGATGCAGTAATGCGCTTAAAAGAATGTGCAGCTCAGTTTTTGTCTGAAGCAACAGATCAGTTAAGTATCAAGTCTTTGCAAGAAAATTACCCAAATATTTCAAATATTATTGTGCTTTATTACCAAACCTTGAGACCCTGTCTTGAAGAGTGTCTCTGTGTCAAAATCTAGTTGTAAGACCTCTGTTCTTACATGTTCCAATTCTTAAATTAGAGTGTTTAATCAAATTACCACAAAGAAAATTTACTCCAGCATAAAAAACTGTACACACTGCAAAGAGACTGGAAGGAAAGGAGGGTTAATAGACGCCCTGCAGCTCTTTTTTTTGGACGTTAATACTATCAATTATATAAATGTGAATTGTTACAATAATTGTTTCATTCACAATTAAGCTGTCAATGTTTAGGTCTGTTTAGTTAAGTTTGCTTTCATACAACTACCACCTGGTGTGGCAGGAGCTGGACATGGTTTTTCCTTAAAATAGTATCTGCTATTTCTTAGCTGTTCTTTGATATTTAAATGGAGAATTTTTTGATACATTGTATAACCTAATCGTATATGTATTGTGCCTTTTTAATGTTTAGTTGTTTTTCGATATTTACATGGAGATGTTCTTTGATACACTGTATAATCTAAGCTGTTGATATATGAATCAGGTTGCTACTTTCTCCTCCTACAATATGTAAATGTAGCCTAATTGAGGACACTCCTCCCCATGATAGAGCACACCTGTGTCCTATCCCCTATTTAATGTCTGTTGAGCTGTTTTGTTCCTCAATACCCTGAAGAAGACGTCGATGTCATGTCGAAATGTTGGTAAATTAAAACATTTTTTGCATCTTGGCTATGAGTGTGCAACAATCTTCCTACACAGAAGCTGGACAACCATTTAGAATCTATTTCACCAATCATCTATCTATTACTTTCACCTATTTCGGCCATCCACTACGTTAGCTAACTATTTTAACCATTGATCATTACTTTTATTTAAAAATGTATTCATTATTTTTTTTTAGCTCTTTCACCATTTTTACTTTTAGCAAGGTCAGCTGTTCATCCATAACTTTTAACTTTTAACTATCAATTGAAGCCATTTCTTCACTATTTTTAGATAATCATTTCAATCATTTATCCATTACTTTTAGCTTTCTATTTCAACCACGTTTATTCATGACTTTTAACTATTTCAACCGTTTTCCATTACATTTAGCGAACTATTTCAACAATTTAACCATTAAGCTAACTATTTCAGCCATTGCTTTTATTTAAACAATTTATTCATTATTTTTTTTTAGCTCTTTCACCATTTATCCATTACTTTTAGCTATCAATTGAAACCGTTTCTTCACTATTTTTAGATAATCATTTCAACTGTTTATCCGTTACTTTTATATATTTGAACCATTCCATTACTTTTAGCTATTTCAACAATTTATCCATTACTTTTAGCTGACTATTTCAACAATTTATCCATTACTTTTAG
>NTHP01000223.1:53143-91523 GCA_003416845.1 Oplegnathus fasciatus | reverse complement strand
GGGGGGGGGTGTACAGAGGGTGTTGTATGCTGTACAGATTGTGAGGCCCCTTGAGGCAAGTTTGTGATTTGTGATATTGGGCTATATAAATAAAATGGACTTGACTTGTTTGTGTGGATGCGCTATAATGTATTTATAGCATTTATGTTGTGATCTAAAATCCTGTTAATGTAAAAACATGTATTAGTATGTACTTTGTAGACAGATGTGACGGAGAGACTCCAGAGCAGAACGGTCTCATCAAATTATACGTTGAATACTAAGATGAACTGGTAAGATAGGAGAGACTGCAACAATGTGAGTAAAGACAGACTAACAAAAAACCAATGAAGAGAAAGAGATGGTGGGGGGGAAAGCTTAGTTTAACTTATTTAACCTTTATTTATTTAACTGTGTGATATCTGAGACTAAGAACACACCCAGTGTCACTTTGTATGAGTTGCACATCTGATTTTAACAGGCTCTGACTGTATTATCTGCTCCTACTTCTTCTTCTTGCTGGGATACAATGAGTAAGGCAGGGCTAGTTAGAGAAAAATAGAGCCAAAGCATCCAGGGAAGTACAGAAAAAGCTTTAGAGCTTTTCAAATGTATTTCTGGCCTACATCATTTTGCATTTATCTTGTGTTAACACTGAGCAGTGACCTAAATATATCTTTCATTTACCTATTCATTTTTAGTTTCAATAGTCCGCCCCCTCTCTCTCCTGTCCATAGTCCAGTGCTTTCTAAACACTTTGGCTTGTGACCCTTTGATACAAAAATGTCTCCTTACAAACAAGAACAAAGCAAAGTCAAAAGAGATCTAACAAATAAGCCACATTTTTTGTAGAAGGATTTTTTTTTTCCAGCCCCTAGTAAACATCTCGTGACCCCTTTAGATTCATGTTGCGACCCCTTAGGCGGGTCCCGACCCCCCCTAGATTGGGAACCAGCGCCACAGACACTGGAATCCGGTCACAGAGCTGCTGGTGGGTGCTGCTGACAGGAATCAGTGGCTATATGGGGTGTGCATATCTGTGGCTTTTCCACGGATCTTAGGCCTGAGAATGGCGTTCAGACACACACACATTCATGTACACGCTCACGTATCGACACTCGGTGGCCCTAATCCCGGCACGTTATCAGTGAGCATCAGTGTGTGAAGTCATGTGGACTGGTATGAGTCAGCGGCTGAGCCTCAAACTCCGTGCAGCTGAGATCCGCTGATGAGAGCATCTCCACTGGACGCATGTCGGCCTTTCACACCCCGACCCACCACTGCCTAGCAGCCCACATTAGCTCAGAAGCTGTTTGGTGGAGAGAGAAGACTATATACTGTATGTATATATATATATATATATATATATATATGGCTATATTTAGCATTTCATGTAGACAAGAGACTCAAAAGTCATATATAGTCAAAATTCTCAGCTTTCACAGGCTGCTACAGCACTACTCAGCTGCAACAAAAATGACATATGCCATTTGTTTTATCTTCCAGAATACAAAGAGATGCTTTGTTTCATGCTCTGGAGACTCTGGATAGAGAACAGATTTCGTTAGTCCACAAATGTTTGTTTAAGCCTTTACTATTGAACTTTATTTCATTGTAACTTGTGTTGGCACAAACCAGAAAATGAGTCTCTATATCAATTTAGCATACCATTTCACCATAAAAGGAGCGGGTCCAGGATTTGTTCCACACTGATTTTGATTCAGTTTGTACTAAGTTCATTATTTCAGAGCATGTTTTATTGTTTTAACTGCTCAACATTGGACACAATAGATCAATCTGAACTCGCTGTCTCTTTNCATAATGATGACTTTGTAGATATTTCATTCGTTTTATGGGTATTTTAATGGCCAATTCAACAAAAGCAACTGAAACCTCTTAAATATGCCAAGTGTTCTAATAATTTTGGCCACCACTGTATATATATATATATATATATATATGTATATATATATATATATATATATGGCTATATTTAGCATTTCATGTAGACAAGAGACTCAAAAGTCATATATAGTCAAAATTCTCAGCTTTCACAGGCTGCTACAGCACTACTCAGCTGCAACAAAAATGACATATGCCATTTGTTTTATCTTCCAGAATACAAAGAGATGCTTTGTTTCATGCTCTGGAGACTCTGGATAGAGAACAGATTTCGTTAGTCCACAAATGTTTGTTTAAGCCTTTACTATTGAACTTTATTTCATTGTAACTTGTGTTGGCACAAACCAGAAAATGAGTCTCTATATCAATTTAGCATACCATTTCACCATAAAAGGAGCGGGTCCAGGATTTGTTCCACACTGATTTTGATTCAGTTTGTACTAAGTTCATTATTTCAGAGCATGTTTTATTGTTTTAACTGCTCAACATTGGACACAATAGATCAATCTGAACTCGCTGTCTCTTTTTTGTCTGTCTGTATTTGTTTGGTTTTCTGGAACCTGACTCACTTTGTGGTGTAGTACTGTCGCCCTGTATGCAGGTCAGTTCATGGTGATGTTTTTAGACCACTGACCTCTGTGTTGATATATCTCATGCAGGTTTATACCCTTTTAAAGTATTGATCAGTGAGATTTTCATACAAATGCATTCCAGTTTTGCTATTCTATAACGCAGCTTTATATATAACGCAATAATGTGTCAACCTGTACCAATTCATCAAAGTGCCTACACAAACTGAAACAGCGTTAACGGAAAATTCAAGAGACAAAGGGCTGAAGCTCCTTTAGAGAAAAGCAAGGCTGCTGAAATGAAAGGGAATATTTCAAAGACAAAAGTAAAGTGAACATCAGCATTACCTTTCCAAGATGAAAGGGGACAGAGGAGTGATGCAGATGTGTCTTATTGAGTGCTGCTGAATCGGGTGCTGTTTTTTGGAACTGGTTGAGTTGCTACTTAGTTGTTAGTCTGCACTGAGTGACTGTATTATTATTTTGGGCCAGTGCCTAAATTGAATTGCTGCTTGTTAGATCAATAGAGCTGATACTTTCAGCCACTGTCTGTCTTTTCTCAATGTCGATGTTTTTCTTTGGCTTTTCCAGTATTTGCTTGCGCCAAATCCACTGAAATATATTATACAGTATGTTTGATACACAGTATCTATGTAATCTATGTAGTCTCTGTAGACATAGTTGTATATTTCCAGACCTGCATTCTGAATCCTTACAGTGTATTTGCACTGTGCCAGCGCTGAAGAAATGTCTTGCAGAACCCAATATCATTCTGATATAGTTATGTCGTACAACACATAGAGCCTGTGGGGAACGTTGTTTGTAACAAACTGAAACCAACGAGCATTGACTGTCTGTCCATAAATGGCACTGGACCTTGTTTTCACACAGTTCCAGGAGATAGTTTCTCCCCTTATGAAAGTCAGTGAGATGTAGGTCAACATTTTTAGGGTGCTGAGCAATGTTCACTGTCCTACAACAGCTACTGTGGCATAAAATGTGTGAGAGCATGTGGATAACTGGTCCGACTAACTGTCAATTACCCTTTAATCAGGTCAGGTGTAAACATTACAAAATCATATGAATCTGTACTAACTACTCCAGACTTTTTGTTGGCTGAATCTTTTAGTCTTGCCATTTGACTTCCTCCTCGCTGTAATCCTGCCTAGCTCTCACTCTAGATTCATTCACCTCCTGCTGCACTAATCTTACCTGCTAGTAGTAGGCTAATAGCTTATAACACAGCTTTTTCTCTTTTCTTGGTCATATTATTTGCTTGGGGGCAGTTGATAGTGGTGCATTTTGCACATAGCTAACCATACTGTCTTGATAATCAGTCAGAAAACAGAAAATATAATAAAGGTGGCTTGAGTGTGTGCAGTATTTATGTTTTAGATATGAGGGGCTTTGAAAATTGCAACAGAAAGCCAATGGTCTTACCCTAATTACCCTAACATTGCTCGTTGTTCAGCACCTGAAATTCTTCTTCTTTGATTTGTAGTTGCTTCTTGCCTCTAAGGAAAAAAGCATGACTGTGTGCTCGCTATCATACTGTGTGTGCTTGATTGAAGCCAGGTAGTGCAGTCAAAGCTCGGTCTGTCTCCCATACATTGCTGTGCTCTCAATAGGACAGAAGCAACTTCCTCTATTCAGGCCTGGCAAGACAGTGGTAATGTAGGTCAACAGGTATTAGCTTCCATCCACCATTCGTGGCTAAAGACCAGTGGGGTGGAAGAGGAGGCAGTGGGATGTAAGCATCATACAGAGAGAATGGATAGTGGAGGGAGAAGAGATTAAGAGGGAAGGAAGGCAAATGATTGGTCCACGGACTGTAGTGGTGGTCTGATCAATGTTTTATAAGTATCACTACTCTGTTTGTAGGTTAGCCTTATCTTTACTCTCCCATGTGTGGGCTAATGGTGGAGCTGTGAGTCATACTGGGCTGTGTTGTTGAGATAACCCCCTGTATTGTGTGTGTGTGTGTGTGTTGTTTTTCCAATACAATTAACCATCAATACAATCAACCAACGTTACTCTGAATTGAGAGAGCATGAAACCATTTAATTTATGAAATTTGAGGTTGAACAGCAATCTTGCCAGATTTGTTTACGTTGCTATGGTTGCAGTTCTGCTGTGATGTAGAGTAGATGCAGATGTGTTTACAGATGCTTTCCTTCTGAGATATTTTTTATTGTTTTAGCATAAGGTTGCAGATGACTTGCGCTTATGCGTAAATTATTTTGTAGTAACATCTCGCATCAAATGGTTGATGTATTTGGTGAGTAGCAGTGTAATAAGTCAGATGCTGCACACGGAGCTGGTGTTCGTTGCAAAATCAAGATCAAGATGTCCTGACTCACCCGCCGGCTTGTTGAACATTATCTCCTCATTATTCCCCTGTTTCCTCATGTTCTTTATCTTCTCCTCTCTGTCCACAAGTACATGGTCACATGACCTTTTGCTCTTTAAAACGCCGGTGCCCCCTCAGCTGCATGTGTGTGGCTTCCTGAGGATTAATAGTCATACTAGAAGTGGCTCGAAGCAGTGGTGTAAGCTGGATAGTCCTCTGCTGTTACGGTGAAAATCCCAGGCTGCATCATCTGTCAAAGCTGACATTTTTCTCGGTGTCCTTGACTGAAATGTGAACGATTGATATGCTGCCAGAGCCATGTTATCCAGCTCATAAACAGCAGGCCTTGCCACAGCTTTTACAGAGGCATGACCCCCGGTATACCAGTATCCCACACAGAACCAGTCCTGCTCTTTCACAGGTCTCAGTTAGACAGAAAAGCTGTCAAGTGGCTGTTGAAAGAAGAGATGTCTTGCTTATCAGTTGACCATTCGCTAGATCTCTCCCCTGAATAGCAATTTCCCAATCATAGCTTTGCAACCTATGCATGGCAGCCCTGTCAAGATTTCCTCACATGCCGAAGTGGTGTGAATGTGGCCGTAGTAAGAATGAGTTCGGAGGGTGGTGTCTTTTTTTTTTAAGTCTTTCAAAAACCAAAAACACATTAGCAAAATTTAAAAGGAAGGATTTAAGGATTAAACAGTGTTTTGGTTGCTCTCAAGCACATTACTGTAAGCTGCAAAGTATGTCCAGCTAACTAGCTTTCTACCTACAGCAGTAACCTAGTCTTCCAAGGCCAGTACCACCGTGTAGTATTTCCCCACTGTGTGGACGCTGTATCAGGATGTGGGTAATTAGTGGCTCCGTCAGTTTACATCTCAGCAACCCCAAGCCAAACTTGTTATCCGAGATGGCAATGTGTTTGTCAAAGACATTGGTTAGTCCTCAAAGCCTTTTCTCTTTTGACCTTAAAGGTGAAAACATACTGTTTGAAAATACAAACAATAAAGTATAAATCTAACCTTGAACCTTGCTTGTCCATGTAGGCTAAGCAGCCAACAGGGATATGTTAGAATGAAATACGACTCTGATCTTTTTCCTTATTATACTTACTATACCAAGACTAATTAGCTCTACACTGCAACACAAGAATGTTTCTTTTTTTAATTTCCATGTCTTCTACATGGATCGTGGTGCGGATGCTGACTTTTTGCCTTATGCATGCAGCTAGCCTCCATCTTTTAGCACAATATCATGTATGTAGTCATCAAGACTCAAGATCTTTATTGTCATGTGCACAACAATTACATAGAAGCAGTCGTTGGCAATGAAGTTCTTAAATCTCAGGCTCTCTCCAACAATGCTCCAAAAATATGTATAAAGAAAATCACACAATTAAAAGGAGAACTTAGAGATAAGATATAAGATAGTGCAAAAGTTCAAAATATAGGAATAGAGTATAGTATATAAAATAAAATATAAATAGAAATATAATACTGTTGAGGCAGGTGTGCAGCAGTGATAAAATGGAGGTATAAAAGGTAGTAATAAATATTTATAAATATATGTAAACAGAGATGTAATTATTAAAAGATGCATTAACTAAGGGGGGTGGGGCTTAGCGCACGGTGAATTGATTAGAATTGACAAAAATTATTATTACTTTGTTTGAATAGAAAATGCTCAAATTCTTTTGACCTCATTATAGCTGTCTTACTCCTGCTCTGTAAGCACCTTGGCCACTATACTACTGTAAAACACATGCATACACACTTCCTTATCCACACATACATGCAGGAAACATGCTGGGTCATCCACTTTAACGCACACCTTGCCCCAGCAGTTTTCAGCTGGAGAACATTCATACACAACAATACGTCCCACACATTAACACGGCTCATGCAGCCCCGTCAAAGGCTGCCATGCTGTGCAGTGGCTGGCTCCACAGATCCTTAACCTACATCTTTTACATCTCGGCCTTAACCATTTTCCCGTAACACCAGGAGGGAAGGCTTCTTGCCGAGCTATCAATAATAAACGATTAAGTTGAGGGTTTAACATGCTTGTGTAGATAATGGGGTGGAAAGGAGGAGGCTTTCAAAGAACAGAGTGCTTTTAGTCCAGAAAACCACCAGCAGGAAGCCCAGAGTTTTTAATGGTCGTGACCTGTAGCCTGTGGGTTACTTTTCAAGCATCATCTGTCACAGATGGTTAATGACTTATTTAAAATAGTAATCATTAACGCTAATACACAGTATTCTTTTCATTTCTTCCAGTAAACATGTAATTCAATATTAACATCTAGTTGACATAAAGTAGACTTTATTGATTATTATTCAAATCATGTTTTTTGAACATGAATATTAAAGGACAAATTGATTATTATAATTTTGTGTCATCGAAAAATTTTATTTATTTCCATGTGTGATCATTTATTTACAAGCTAAGACAGTGGTACACATTGAGGAATGTATTCACAGAGTTTAGTTAATCGATACCCTTCCCCAATGTTGTGATGACAGGGATATCTCTTCTTCTTCTGTGGTAGTTCAGTTCCTCAGTAGAGGGAGAACTACTGTGGATGTACTGTGTGATACACACCCAGTAAGAGAGGATTTTGTTATTATCAGGCAAAAAGTGTCTAGGTATATAGGTTGAAACCAGGCTAATTTTGGTTGGAAATTAAAGTTTTTTATACTTCTAGGTGGTGTATAACCATTGTTTCAGCATTATTTTAATGACTTAATTTCAATGTGTCATTAGGACCTGCTACTTATATAGTAAATATAGTCATTTAGGTGCTGTTAAAAGCGGCCAGTTAGGCCAGTTTTAACCTGGAAGTCTTGACCTTCAAATCAACAAACCTGGTGACTAGAGGGTCTTTGGGTTAAATTTGTAGGACAGCTGGGAACAGTGAGTTAAATAAGGCATTCCCAGCAGTTCCAATAAGGAGTGGCATTGAGATATGTAGCCTAAGTCATCCCCCAGGTGTGAGTGCTTCAGTAGGTTTGTGACTTTTCTCTCCCCCACTCACTTAGCCTGACTGTTGAACTCAGGAGTATAGCTAGCTGTAGTTTATTGCTCTGAGCACCTTTTGAATACTTGATGACAATGTGCACTGGAGCAGATCAGCAATGGTAATAAAACGTAACGGAGGGCGCTGGATACTTTTGCACTGTGAGTAAATATGTACAGTGCAGACAGGTAAAAACAGGGAAGGTGCTATCACCATTAACACATATTAACACCGTAAAACTTCAATTAAAAACTGAGTCCCAATTAAACGCAGAGTCCCTTTTACTGGCCGGGTGTGGCTACACTTTTTGACAAATAAATGCAGGTCTCAATTGCTTAGATCGCACATACAAATACAAATGTTTAAGCTTTTGTCAATATGGACATGCTACACATTGTTAGATCGGTTAGATTCTCCACAATTCAATCGTTCAGTTCATTTTATGGAAACCAGGAGAACCAAAGTACAGTTCATTCAGATTTACCGGCATGGTAAACAAGAGAAACAAATAAAAAGTGGTGATTCCCTACCTTTGAAGCGTCAAATAGCTACGATAACCTTTGACTTTCATCCTTTCTAAGGCAGGCTACCGGTATTTTGATACAGGTCTCTCTCTCTCTCTCTCTCTCTCTCTCTCTGTCTCTCTCTCTCTGTGCGTGAGGTCGGCCTAGATGCGGTGTCTCTCAGAGCTAGATCAAATGAATGATTCGTAATTGATATGTTATTCAACAGCCTAATTTTATACAAGTAATATTCATACTGGTTTAAATAATCAGTTTGATAGTATTTCCCGTCTTTGCTGAGCAAGAGTTTTGTGCAAAAGGAATTAAAGGCCTGTCCCAAATATATGTCGGTTCAGCTCAGTGATTGAAGCAAATAAAAGCCTACAGTAGGTAAAAAAACCCCAAACACTGAGCTCTTATTGAAAAGAGCGTAGAGTTGCATTGTTTCACCAGATGCCATTTTGTTGTAATCACATAGTCTATAATCACATCTCATCTGCCATCACTTCCTGTACAGTGTCTTAACTGTTCCGACATTGTAGAAATGTAACCACTACTGCTGTGGCTCACAGGGCATCAATAGCTGACCATCACACAAATCCACATAGACACACACACACACACACACACAACACACACACCCAGATGCTAACATAAACAACTAGTCACAGAGTGCCCTGCAGTGTTGCCAGTCATCCTCTTTATGTCTGACTGCTTCTCATTGAAATGGCAAGTCTATGAAAAGACTGCTCTCAGTTTTGAAAAAAGAAACATTTGTCTCTTCAGTCTGGATGTAGACGCCGTCTGCATACAGATGTTACTCCTGGGGCACTGAAACTAATACCATATGGCAGAGCCTTCTTTTCACGTGCTTGATGGTCTTGATAGCAGGACTGAGAAATGGTTATTCCTTCATTCTTTATCAGTGTAACGGTTCTGTTGTGCCAAATAGAAACATGGCTTTATCTGCTTTTGCTTGTTGGCTAAGGTATACTTCCAGAGTATTAACAACCATAAACTCTCACAACAGGTGTTAAGGCAAGATACATATATTGCTGTACATACTGTGTATAATTGGTTGCATTGACTTTTATAAAGATCTTTCCTGCTGTTTTATTTATTTGTTTTTGTACTTTTTGGTTCACTGTGGAGGTTATTGTTTCTGATGTGACATCGTGTTATTGTTCCACATCTCAAACACTGCAAATTCTCTCTGAATGAATGTGTTGGAAAGCTGCGGACCAGGAGGTGGGTTGCAGGGAAACAATGCGTCACTGGAGAATTGAAAAATGTAATCTTTCACTAATAGATACCTTTAGCCGTGTTACGTTTCAGTGACGAGTTGGCTGTCGAAACCATTGTCGGCAGTAGGTATATTACAATTTGTTTGGAAGTACTGAAATCCTCAGAAAAAAGTCAATGCTCCCCAATTCTCTTTTTATGGAAATGTGGAGTTTATGTAAAAGTTATGCAGGAGTTATTGAAACAGGGTCCAGATCTCTCCACAGGTTATGGCTGCTAAAGAAAATATTTAACTTTATTTTCAAAGCACAATAGGTCTCTCTAAACCAGGTCTCTCTAAACCAGAGGTTTTCGAACTGTGAGGCATGCTTCCCCAGGGGGTCCTATAGGATAGGAAAGAAGGAGAGACCTGAGGCAAAGATAGTGTCTGGTTGGACAGGTGAATGCCGGTGTCGTAAAAGCAACTGGAAGTTATTTATAATTTGGCCCGCTTATCAACATGGTCAGCAGTTGGAGCTGCAGCAGTGGATGTGGCACACAGCTCATGGAGGCAAATTAGGTACTTTAAAATTATTAGCGCCTGATTGCCGCAATTTGCGTCAAAAATCATACTCCTTCTTAGAGTCATGACTCAATCAACCGTGAACATGCAGACATGATACACATATTTTTCAGTTCAGCGTGACTTAAACTTTCCCAGGATATGATGATCTCCGATGTCTATTGCAAATCAACGTCCATAAATTCACTTAGAAATCATAGAAAAAAATCCAGAACTTGCCTGAAAATCATCAAGTTTTTAGGATTTCTTCAGTATCAAAGTAATCCAGTGATAGTTGCTTGCACATTTATGGGTAGATTGCAGACAGAATCTACTAATAGCTAATTTGGCATACTTTTAATGGTGCCAGTTTGCCAAAATTTAAACAAATATATGTTACAAAAATACAAATATAGGTTGCGGTTGTCTCGATTATGTCTGAGGGGGGGACCACAGGATTTGATGCAGGGATTCAAAACCTAATGTTTATATACTTGTTCAGGGGACGATGAAGATGACGTGTGAGATCAACAGGTGGATTTGAATTTGCACTGTTGCGGGTGTCCTGATAAAGAGGGCTAACATCTGAAGGTGAGGTTCTTGACTTGACAATGTACGTATACTCCAGCGTTTACCTGTGGTCATGAACTTAATTTAGTAACCAAAGAAAAAGATTGTGCATACAAGTAGCCAGAATCCGATTGTGTCTGGGCTTAATCCTAGTGAAAGGGTTAGGAGCTTGGATATCTGGGAGTGAAAGTGCTGCTCCTTCATGTTGAAAGGAGACAGGGAGGCCTGTGATGGTATTTCAGGCACTACTAACTGGAAGCAGACCCAGAATATGCTGGCGGGATAGCCTGGGAACGTCTCAGGAGGAGCTGCAGGATGTGGCTGGGGAAAAGGATGTCTGGGCTAATCTAGTGGGCTAATCTAACTAAAGTGTCCAGCAGAAGACCAAGACCAGGATAAGTGGGAAATGGATGGACAACATAGTTCAGCCATTCCCCTTTTAACAAAATCCTGATCCCTCAAATGACATGTAAGAGCACTGGCCTCTCCTTTGTGCCTTGCGTGGTTCTTCATAAGGCGGAAATACTAAAACACTGTGAAACGTCCAGTGAGATTTCATCTCAGATCCACATAAAACTCATTGAATAGAAGAGACACTATCAGAGACTTAGTTTTAGTGTGCTTCAGTCTGCTTTAATGTTCTTTTAAAGCCGGGACACACAGCTGCACACACACACACACACGGTCCCACATGTGCGCACACTCTTCCTCAGACAGTGACACACACTCCTCTGTCCTCAGGACTGCAGAGATCTCATTTAGATAACTCTCCTGATCTCTCGGTACCTCCCAGAGTCGCCCTTCCCTGCTATATTCATCCATTATGTTACCACATGAGGAGATAGCAACAACTTTGGCTGATCCTTTCACTCGATAGTGAAAGATCAGTGAGAGACTTGAAGACGGTGTCTGAACTGGATATCTCCCTTTCACAAATTATCTGACTGTCTTTTGCGTGTGAGTGATTTTGATGTTGCTAAACATCACACCGCCAAAGAATAACAGCCTGTACTTTGCACTAAAATACTTTTTATTATCATTTGTCTCACTAACAAGCATTCATCTTGTGTCAGTTATGATGTAGCCACCCATTAGCCATGTGCAGGGTGCAGTATTGATGCTGCTAAAGAGTGGGGTACTTAGCATAACCAAATCAGCCTCAACTGCCATAATTCTAGTTGTCTCTTTCTCTATTTAGTCTGCAGCTGTCCCTGCAGCTCGCCACCTCCAGAGCACCCTCTGCATGTGTGTTTGTGTTTGGCAGAGAGAGAGAGAGACTGACTGCCTGGATGAGACCCTTGAAGGTGGCATGTGTATTTATATCCTGCACTTGTGGAGGGGTGTGTCTGCTGCTCAAGTCTTAACCATCAAACACATTCTCTCTTCCCATAATGCTTTGTGGGCAAGTGTGGGCTGATATCAAAACTCCATAAGATACAGTAGGTCAGCCACTGCATTGAGATTTGACACTAATCTAGAGCTGCAACGATTGGTCGATTAATCGATTAGTCTATTGGTATAAAATTAATCAGCAGCTATTTTGATAATTGATTAATCACTTAAATAATCTGATGGTTCCAGGTTCTCAAATGTGAGAATTTGTTCCTTTTCTTGGTCTTACATGACTGAAAATGGAAAAAGATGTTTTTGGGGTTTTATAAAAAAATAAAACATTTGATGATGTCACCCTGGGCTCTAGGAATGTGGGCATTTTTCACTGTTTTCTGATGTTTTATAGACCAAGTGATCGATCGTCAGATTAATCGATAATGTAAATTATTGTTATTTGCTGACTATTTGAAATATTGTATTGCAGATATCCTGCAATATTCATGTAAAGTCTTCACAAAACTATGGCATAGGTGTTGCTAGTAGGTCATTCATGACGGTTGTTGAAATACTGAAAGTGTCTATTTGTTCTGAACAGAGGATCTCTGCTAAAATGTTTAGCTTTTACCTTTTACTTTATTTACCATTTAATTCAAACAAAGAGACTCTCCTCATCCCTGTAATGTCAGATCCAGAGTGTTTAGGTGTTAGGATGTTACAGAAGAAGGAGATTTCTACCTTGAATTTCTCATGCAACATGTTTCACAGCTCATGGTGGTGGTATTTGTGGAGGAACGACAATCTCTCGTTTGAACCTTCAAAGTGGTTCATTTCAAAACCTAGAACTGCCAAACTGTGTTTTAGTTTCCCACTGAATATTTCATATGATATGAGCTGATGAATGATACGGTGAAAGAGCTGCATACACTCCATGAAGCTGTGGAACCTGGTTTTTGAACTGGCCATCGACTGTTCAATCAAAATACACTGATTGGCTAGAAAGAAGGTCAGAAGTTCTGCTTCTTGTCAAAACAAAAATGTCAGTGACTTCGCTGGCAGACAAGACTGTGAGAAAGTGCTCTCTTTTTTTTGTCTCTCAAAAATAAATATGTTCAATGTTTTGTTAATTTGTTTTTTGTAATTTGGCCTACAGCCTTGCAGAGGTGCACCGTGTAATTTCCCATGCAAACCTCTACTCGCCAACACTCTCTCTCTGTAAGGGAAAATACGTTCAATGTGATCCTGACAGTCTAGCACTGCTTGTGTGAGTGTGTGTTTGCCCTTAGCGCAGGGCCCGTCCCTGGCTGCCACCACTGAATGTCCCCTTAGCATCGGCAAATGGCCAGACTCTGTCACAGCGGCTGACTGGACCAGCTGTTTGTTTCTCTTTCTTCCATCTTATCTGCTCCGTCACACTATCTGTCTTCCTCTCTGTGAAAGAGGCAGTGATAGGGCGCCTGGTGGTGCAGCACTTGACACCAAAGTTGATATCCACACATGCTGGCATCAGTGGGAGACAGTTTTATGTGTGTGTGTGTGTGTGTGTGTGTGTGTGTGTTTGAGTTTGACAGGGCAGCCAGGACACAAACACCATCCTGTGGATTGTGGGAACACAGAGGACACTTACTCTCTCTGTTGTTTTTGTGGTACTGTTGACAGACCGACAAGTGGGAGGAGGACAGTGAAGGTCAGAGGGTGCTCAGTTTGGGACGCGGCTGGTCAAACCCAGTTGGACAAACAATGAAAGTGAAATGGGATGGGTCCGGGCTTAGGCTGTCTGGCCGTGCCTTGGCCCAGGCTGCTGGCGTAGGCACTTTTTTGTGCCCCGTGCATCTCACATCGGGAGTTATCAGAGCGTGCAGGCAGGCAGAGTCATAGCAGCAGCAGGCTAGCAGTAGTAGTAGCAGCTCACTGGGGGCTGCAGAGGGTCCTGGATCTGACCTGATTTGTCAATTCGATAACTTCACTGAAGTATCGCTCCTCCAGAGAATCATTGGCTTATAATTCAGCAATCATGGTTCGAGCTGGGGACTTGCTGTTTCATGTTTTGTTGAAAGAAAATTGAGCATAATGGATTTATCAGGAGTGCAATTTGACATCAAAGCGCAGCATCTGAGGAGGCTGTGATTGTCCTGGACTGTCTCGCCATGGCTTATCCAGAGCACTTTGATTGGTTGAAAGAAACCGTCAGTTTTTTCCCAGGTAAGAGCAGTGATTTAATGAGTTTACATGTGGGTTGAAATAAAAATTTAAAAGTACTAAGGCGAGATACGTTCATCATCAGAGCTATAATTTAACATGCTGCAGGTCCCTGATCATCCCAAGTCTTTCAACGTGATTTGAATGAGGGATGTTACAAACTTCTCAGCGTGTTGTAAACACTGTGCAACTGATAAAAAGCCATCTTCTGCAACTGAAGTTGTTTACTGCTCTACAAATACATCTACGGGGAATGGAAGGTGAAATGCATGTCTGTGTAAACAGTTTTTGAGCCAATTAAATCATCTGAAGGAACAAGGTCTAGAGAGAACAAGTGAATGCAAATGGGACAGAATTTAACATCACACAACAAAGCAGAGCAGGACAAAAGAGGCGAAGGATGACGGAACCAAGACACTATTGATGAGGAAGCAGGAACACATTTTGCCTCACTTTCTTTCTCTTCTTTTTCTGTCACTCAAACCAAGTAAAGCTGCATTCAAGAACACTGGGAAAAGGATAATACCTTGAACAAAAATGTACCGTCAGTTTTTGTTTTTTTGACCTTTTAATTAGATTAGGAACTCCTCCTCTTCCCTGTAGTGCCAAGTGAAGCACAGAACATCGGCCCTCCCTCGACTTGTTTATCAGAAGGAACTTGTGTCCTTTTCATGTAGCATTTTAAATTATGTATGAAACATATTTGCATACTTGTGCATGAGTGAATGCTCTGCATCTCAATACCAATTTATGCTTCTAAATTACAATCTAAGGGATACAAAATTAATGTGGTTTTTGGAAAACACATGAATACATCATGCTGACGCAGAGCGTTAACATGCGCTTAGGAACCAAAAATAGCCACAGTATACGTACAAATACCAACACACACACATGCACGTTTTGCTGTAGTGCGGGGCAGGTACCAGTGAAAGTCTGTGTGTGTGTTGAGGTGTTGTTGTACAAAAGGGGAAATGCCTGTGGAGGCTCAGATGGTGACAGATGGTTTGGAGACAAATCAGCCTGGGAGTCAGGATCTCTGCCCTGGGACTAGTGGCCCTTTAAGTATGTTTGTGTCAGTGTGTTGTATGTGGAGTGTGTGCACTCTTTGTGTGTCTATGCGCCTCTGTTTTGTGTTTGTGCAGTATGTTAAACCCATGGTTTGTGTACGTGTGCACGTGGTTACGCAATGCGTCTTGTAAAAGCAATGAATGGATGTGACGTAACATCAAAATATATTACTTTCCTGTATTTAAAGGGTACGTATTCATGTGGCAGAACAATATGCATGTTCAGTTATTCAAGCTTCACTCAGCTCTGGAGCCCTCAGAGCTGTTGGTTTACTAGTGAACACATACAACACACTCACAGGTAGACACACACACACGGTCACAGCTCATTCCAGTCTTACACACCTAGATTAATGGAGTTTCATAATCTCTGCCATATATATTACCAGGTGCAATTTCTCATCCGAGTGACATTGTTACTCTTTGGCAGAATAACCTTGCAGGCGTTGGTCTGAAACTTCATAAAGTGCTTTACAATCTGCCCATAAATTACAGCTCAAGAGGTGCTTATGTGGCAGCCAGGAGAAGTTGTGCAGTAAGTAGTTCCTCTGGCCCCTGCATGGAGGCGATTCCCAGAGGCCCCCACACTTCAAGTACATCTCAGTCCAAACCTGTTTCGACCGTTGTGAGAGGGCAGCTTCTAAAAGCTCTGCAGGAGTAAGTTTGGAGAGTGTGAGCGCAAGAACATGCACCTCCATCTGCTGTCTTACATGCATTCAGTGGTGTGTGTGTGCGCATGTGTTGTTGTATCTCTTAGCAGTTGAGCTTGGCCTAGACGACTTAAGCCCTACTAGCCTTTAATAATCTCATTCCCAAGACGTGCCATCTAGGTCAGGGGTTTCCGTCTTCACTATGGCTGCTTACAGACCACAGAGAGGGAGAAAGACAGTGTCCCGAAAATGTTTTTGTCTGTCATAAAAAAGTTTAATAAAAATATCTCTCTTGTTGAGCCCAACCCAACTGACTGTTTAGCAGACCCTGCCTCCATTAGTTACTGTTGCCATTCAAGCTTTCCATTCTAGCATGGCACAAAAGCAGTTTTACAATGATGACGATGGCAGATTTACCTCAAAATTCAGCAATTTTTTTCAAAACAATGGATCTTAAATGTCACACAGAAGTAAACAAAACCAGGCTTCTCGTGACTGTGGATTTTGTCGGCTGACGTGATGGCTGTCACTACATGTATGTAGCCATCGTGCATTTTTAACATGGTAAAACTGAAAATATCAACCATTACCATCATAATACCATGGTACTTTATTGTAAGGGACAGGCACCACAGTAGTTGTATGCTTCATGAGCTTCTCTTATAAGAGCAGTGGATTTCGGGATGAGTTTGGCTAAAGTAACGTTATCTAACAAAAGTTTGGAGTTGTTAACTTCCCCAAACTAAATAAAGAGCAGGACGGAGCTGCTACGCTGTTACTGCGTAACTCTGACTGCATTTTCCAGTCCAGAGCAGGTATTTTCTAACCTAACCTTTAATCCCACAACATAATGTAGTTAGCCAGTGACTAGCCCCTTGCCTTTGGAAATAACGCTAAGATTGCTACTGTAAGTGGTAAGCCACTTAGCAGGGCATGCTAATGTTGGATGTGGCATTATGGGATGTGTTTTTGTTTTTGTTTGTGCATTGCTCTAAGGTAACAAGGGCTTCAGCTACTGCATGTGTCAGCTGATGATTCAGTGCAAGGCTGCGATCAAGCCCTGTTTAGTCACTGTGTGTGTCACTGCGGTGACTGGAGAAGGCATCTTTGTAGTCGATATTTACAAAATATTTGAGCATTGCCTTCTGTCAGACTGTTCCTCTCCCAGGATGTTTTTCAGCTTCATCCTTGGCGTTGTCTTTATTGACTTTATTTTGGGAATGTCATTTCCAATCAGCATAGTGCCTACATGTCAGTGCTTCATCTTGCAGAAGCCAAGTCATGTACATGCTCTGAAAATAGTAAAAAGGTTAGAAACCTTGGGTCGATTTGTGGAGGTTTAAGTGGACATCAGCCAAAATTGGGAAGGGTTGCTGACATGTCCGCATTGCATAAGCGATTTTTGTAGATCAGCACAAAATGGAAAAGATGAGGGCTAAGGATTGTTAGGTATTTGTTTTTGCTGGTTATCTAAGGGGATACCTGTGGAGAGTATTCAAGTCGTGTGTTTTTGTGAATCAGACCATGTGAAGGATCAGGAGAAAGACAAAGAGCAATCGTGTTTCCTTCATGACCTAACTCTCTGTTAGATGTTTCCACTGCTTTGTGTTAGTTAAAGGAACAAGCCAGTGGTTTTGCATGTTTAAGCCAAATAACTACCATCTGCTTACACTTTTAATTAGTGCCGTTCCCCAAAGCACACAGCCATATTTTAGCTTTTGTAATATTTTTATTTTCAGACTGAAATGTTAAGGTGATACACGCACCTTCAAATTCAGTGCTTTACCCGCCAAAACACACATCCGCATTTCTAACTCTTGATGAATATGATACAGCTCGTAAAACAATCTTTTATCCTAGGACTGATTTACATGGCGGAGATATACATTCTCCCTTCTGTGTTGCTCCGTGTTGGATCGATTAGCGGCAAAGATCTTCCAACTCTGCTCCATGACGCACACCACATTTCTGACTACTCTGCGGGTCTTCCAACCCTGATCATCCTTGTGGGTGACGTATGCATGTAATATAGTCTGGCAGGTTTTTTATGGGAAGTGAGTCCCTCCTGTGTGTGTAGAAAAAACACTTGTATGTGCGGCAGACACCGTGAAGCGCATGCTTCCATGGGTTGTTAAGTTACAGTAGTCAGCAGAAAGTGTCCAGATGAGCTCAGGTTCGAGTAAAACGGTTGGGAAAAGGGCCATGTATTGCGTTCGCTGCAACGTTACCATGACGTCTCCCAACCATTCTTAAAAGCAGAGTTTTCCCGGACTGCAGAGGCTGGTTACCAGCTAACTGACAAGCCAGGCTAAAGCCAATTGAATTAACCTAAAGAAACCAGAGGTCTCCCCACTACGGTTCGGAGGACCGAAGCTGGAAAGGTAACACATGCAAGAAAACATTCCACCTTAAAAGTTGCCGGTAGCTGCAAAGCCCCCAAAATGGTATTCGGGACAGCCCTGCCAGTGATAATGCACATCAGAGTTCGACATAGAGTAATGGTGCGTTAATGTGCTGTTGTTTAGCTAAAACTGTCTTCCATCCTGAAGTCACCAACATAATTTTCGTAGACCATTCAGTACAACTACACAAATCCCTCCACAATTGAAACGCTATTAAAGCTAACAATTAAGTAGCTAGCAAAAAACAGTGTGTGTTTCATTATGACACATTAGCTATGCTGAGCAGGTTCGAATGCTCTGCAAGTTGATTGATCAATCATCGTATTGACTGCATACTTAAATGAACTGAAACCAATGGGCCCCTGGAAGGTAGGAAAAACATATTTAAAAAAGGCAGCACAACTTGCATGAATTGGGAAATGGTTGCCAGTAATGTAAGCACATAGGATTTACTGGGCTGATTTCGCAAAACCACTGATATGGGCCTTTAAAGATGCATTTCAGTGGATGGGATCATACAATAGTTGCATAAAAAGTTCTCTATAAGCTACTGTCTTCATCCCTTCGAGGCTATAATATGATATGCTGCTGTGGTAGTTCTTCTTGTTGGGTGCATCCTGCACTTTGATGTAGATTTCTCGTGACTCATTCATGACTCATAGTTTTAAAGTTAAATCTCAGTATTTTGCACACATGACTTTAGATCACAGCATGATAAATATAAAATGTTGTGCTTTGATTTATGCACGAATCCTGTTTATCTAGTCTTTTTACCAAAAAATATTGCATTTCTACTCACAATTAATGCAATACATCCTTGAGTCTTTACAGTGTAAACCCAAGACTGACAGTGAATGCAGCATAGAAGGCAGAGTTGTGTAAACATGCCTGTGGGACGAGGTTTCTATCTATGACTTAGCACCTTTTGATCCAGTATTGAGCTTTCTAAAGGCAGCAGTGCGCTGCATAATAATCTGTTGTGCTATGATTGTGCTGCTGTATGCATCACAAAAGCCTTAAGCCCTCTTCGCTTCCCTCCTCTCCATGACTCTTTACATTTTTTGTCTCTTTCTCTTTCCCTCATTTCCTCTATCCGTTCATTTCTCGAATGTCTCTTTAACCTCCCCACCATGCTCCGCTTCTGTTCTTATCTTCTGACCCCACCCATCCCCCCGCCTTTCTCTCCCTCCCGTCAATCTATCTCTCCATCTTTCCTGTTTGAGGCCACTAATTTGGTCTGTCTGGCTCTCCTGCAGGGCAGCAAAGGAAATGATTGAAAATGATTGCATTTTTTTTTTGCCTTGTCTGTGTAAGGTAACATTTTGTAATAGACTCTTTGATGGCTTCTTGCATCTGTTCAGGAGGTACTGCCAATTCAAAGGGGTTTGTCTTATTCAACAATTGACACAAACACATATTGACGCTGTGCACATGGGGCTCCAGTAAACTCAGTATCGAAAATTTTTTGAAAGTGGAGCCTTTTTTAGCCTTTCCAAAATTAAGAATTCAAGAGAAAAAGTGTAAGGAATGGATTAAACAGTGTGTTTATCTGCTCTAACATAAGCTGCAAATGTTAGCATGCCCGGCTAGTGTAATTAGTTTACGTCCTACAGTAGTAACCTAGTGTTAGACAAGGGGCTTATCATTGGCTGACTATATTACTTTGTGGGGTTACAGGTTACTGTAGCTGCGTTAGAAAAATATTTGTTCAGGCCTGGAACATTGACTGTGTGGGAGCCAAGACGTATATGTGACCACCACGTGCATATTTAAGACCATTTTTACGGGGTTTTCCTTTGAAAACAAATCAGCTGGAAACATAAAAAATTCAGCTGGATAACTAAGGTGATGGACCTTAGCAAGTGGCCAAAATTCACAGTGTGTTCTACAGTACAGTGACACCCAGTGTAAATAATGTGCATATTTTCATATTAACAGGAGCGCCATATGCTTTTTTCCCCTGAATACAATGTAGACATTTAATCCTCAAGTGGTTTTGCTGAAACCTTCCAATGTGTTTGCTTAAGTGAAGGTTTCTTGCTTGTTTTGTGCACATTCTGCACAATGCACATGTACTATACACATATGTAAATGAATGAATGTTTGGTATGGACTGGCACAGTAAACATTATCTGTGCAAAAGTCATAACAGGGGGAGAGAGAAAATAAGAAGAATGGGTGGGAAGAAAGATGACTTTGTTTTTGTCTGAGGACAATGCCTCCTAGATGGGAATGACACAATAGACTCCATTCACAGCCGCACCAACAACATCATGACATTTTGTTCCTATGACTGGACACCCTGCATCCACCCAAACCACCAATACCACAGTGGGATTTCCAAACAGTTCCTCTTGGTGGTTGGAGGAAAAGCACCGGCAGGAGCAGCTGCTGTGCATGATGTGCCTCTGATTGTGGCTACGTACTGTATCTAAATCACAATCAAACCTTACATAAACCCCCCCACAATCCTAACTTGGCATCATTTCTCTTCTTTTTTTCTCTTCGCTTCAGTGAATCAGTTTTTTTTCTTCTGATGTTTATGTTACGTAACCAAAGTGGACACTTGGTTTTTCTAGCATGTTTGGACATTTCTGCTTGTTCTTTCCTTGTTTGTATCCTGCAGCATTATGAGGCTGAGTTTAGCATGCTGCAGAGCACTAGAGTACAGAACAGCACGGCACAATATAAAACATCACCAACCATTCAGTTTAAAACTGGTACTTACAGCCAATCAGTCTGACTTATCTGGGATACTTCAGCTGTGCAGCTTGCGGGCATGGCAAGCAAAACCAAAGTGATTTCTGTACTGACTTTATAATAACCAGGATGTTTACCAGCTCAGTTATCTTTCTTATTATTTTCTGCTTTTAAATGTGATATAGCTTGCTGTTGTATGAAAGTGTTAATATCTTCATAGATGTTCCTTATCATACAGTGTAACACAGTGTGCCATCTGTAAGGCTCAGTATTGGATTGAAAGGCTGGTGAGAGATGTTTGGTGAGATAGTGAAGGATCCTGAGGCATATGTAGACAACTTATAGATGCTGCACACAAAATCCCTATAAACGATTCTTTACTTTTACATGAGATAAACAAGTTTTATGGAGCTTTTTCAGGTTTTCTCGCTAACTTGAGCAGGAGGGAACAGTTTTTGTTTAATGGCATATGTATGTATCAGCTCCCATCAGCTGCATTCACCATTAACAGCTATTTCCCTGGAAGGATCATTAATCAAAACTCTGAACACCATATACAGTTTAACCTGAAATGTGATTGTTATTGTTCTCATTAAGGAAAATGTTATAAGATGCTGATATTAATAAACAACTGTACAATTCAGTGTCAAGAAAAAGTGGTTGTGAGTTAAAGCAATGCTGCTCTATCCACTTTCTCATTATCACTGGTATAATGACGCACAGTAGAGTGTAACAAGGTCTATGCGTGACAAATTTTCACCCAGCAAGTGAGTGGCATCTTTGAAGACCCTTGAACAGTACGTGCTAATTAAATGTCAAAACTTTGATACGTGTTAGCTTGTGCTCTGGTGTGTGCAACAAAACATATAATGCGTGCCTCATGTTGTATTTTCAGAGGAAAAGTGCACATTTGATAATGCTGTGATGCAAACTAGATTGATAACACTCTTCTGCACCCACTCAACCTGATGTAGTGTCACGCCTCCTTTATACAGTACAGTTAGATTTAAATGAATGCATTCAAAGTCACAGTGCTAAACAGGCTGAAGTGGAGCACAGATTGAGGGAGACAGAGTGAAAAACAAAATAGCCAAACCTCTAAAAGGCACTGCCCTTCAAAATAAGAGTATTCAGCCTATAGTCCACATCACAGACACTGTGCTGTAATCAGGGTTTCATCTCTGCATTTATTTCATTTAACACAATCAGTCACTGTTGCAGAATGTTAATCTACAGCTATCTTCTTTGGTTTGCCAGGTTTGCCAGGGTTTTCCAGCATGTTTGGGAAGAAGAAGAAACGGCTGGAGATCTCAGCTCCGTCTAACTTTGAGCACCGGGTCCACACGGGCTTCGACCCGCGGGAGCAGAAGTTCACCGGGCTGCCACAGCAATGGCAGAGCCTCCTGGCGGACACTGCCAACCGCCCCAAGCCCATGGTGGACCCTTCCTACATCACCCCCATCCAGCTGGCACCAATGAAGGTATAGTGTGAATGGACAGAGGGCATCAAACTGGGGACAAATCATTATAGTTATCGCTCCTACATCTTTGTGACTCTCTTGCTCTTCGTCCTTCTGTTTCTCCCCCGCTTTCACCCTCACCCCTGCTCTCTCTGTCTATATAAACTTATATCTGTACACTCCTTTTTTCCCCACCACTGTTCTGACTCTATTCCTTTTACTTTTCTATCTTTGCCTTCTCACTCTGTATAGCTATCTTTCACTTCAATATCGCTGTATCTCACCACTCCATCCTCCACTTGTTACACTCTGTTGTCTTTCTTCTGAGGCAAAATAGATCATTCTCCAGTGCCATCTGGCCACTTCACACTATTCAAATTGCCCTAGTATATGAAATTATAGTTATATCATTGTACTTTATATTGCTTTAAACCTGCATTAAGCAATTTTGTGATATTAAAGTAACACTGAATGACTCCCTCATGGTTCCAAACTCACAGAGAATTAAAGATGAGACTATATAACTTTTAAAATAAGAAATAACAGTCTTCCTTTTGCAAATGAAACATTGAATTCATACATTAAGCAATAAAATTAACCTCTGCTCAGTTCAATACACCCAGGGCTTTAGCTGCTACAGTTTTACTTGCTCTGACACTGTATGGCCCGTAGCTTTTGATGGCGAATGTTGGCAAACTTTAGATTAACTGTGTAACTGTGTCAGTTTGCTCTATGACTTGACTTAATGAGTCTTCTCTACTTGTACTGCTGTTGCACTATATTTTAGCATGTCATATTTGAGTGGTTTTTAACAAAAGTAAAACAAGTAAAGACAACACCCACCATATCTCACCAGGAGACATGGGAAATGAAGGAAAATTCAATGTGCCATTAATCTGTGGCCACACTTGCCGCTGTTTAGCAAAGTTTATATATTCACACTTTAACAGCCAACTCAGTTCTCGGTTGCTTCTAGCTTCTTTTAGCTCATTGCTTTGGTTCCACAGCTTGCAACAGTCAGAGTTTAGTACTGTAATTCCCCTGCACCAGCCCACGTTACATGCTGCACTGTATGGTTGTGTCTCACCACTCTCAGCATCCCACCATGTAAAACAAGAAACACCGAACGAGCCCTGACAAGACGGCTGTGGGGCGGAGAACTGAGGGTCGAAAAGCAGAAAATTGAGCATCTAGCGGCTAAAGACAAAGATATTTGTGTCACTAGGACTAGTGGTCATACAGCAGAAGCATACCACTTACTTTAACATGCGCGGGCAGCCTTTGTTGCATCTTATGCCTTATTCTATTTAACTATCTATAATATATATGGTGAGTATGACCTAGATATTTTTGACAGACTTCAGATGCACTACATTCTCCAGATGGCCAGACATGTGACTTCAGTGCTCATGTTGTTCTGTGTCTGCTGTATATGTAAGTAGACAAATGTTTGCAAACATGTTAGCCGTGAGCACTTGATAAACACATAGACTTTCTGCCCCCTGCTGGTCAAAAATCGCTTAATGCAGCTTTAAAGGCCTTATTTAACTTTTCCATTAAGTAATGTCAGAAACCCTTAAATGCAGACTGATGTTTCTTTTTCATTCGGCTGTGTGATTTCTCCTTCTTACCTCCCCTGTGACTGTGATTGTGTGTCTCCTCTTGTCTCCGAACCTTCCGAGTGTCTCCTCTGATGTGTTGTTGTTCATTGGTTCTTCTTAACATATCACATCGACACATTTGATCAACTGAAAAAGGGCTGTAGCTAATTATAGTCATTCATACACCAAACTGTTACTGATACAATGCTCCTTAATATTTCTGTGCACCTTTCTCTGGGTTGTAGCAGAACATATGATTGTTTTCTGAGGCCCTTCTCTTGCATACCGGAGGAATTGGAGGTTGTATTGGGCCTCATGGGTCTTCACAGGGGCACTTCTTAAAATGTGGTGTTTTCTCTCTTCCATTGTACTGTCTGTGGTCCCATCATACTGCATGTGTGACCCACTGCCCTTCAGCTTTGAAATCTGAGAGCCTTTTCTGTGTGTGTTACAACACCTGCTTACACCATTTTTGTTGACCTTGATAACACGTAAAGAACACTCGCCCCATAAACACGTCAATTTAGATTTTTGATGTTGAAAGCTGACAAAGCACTGCAGCACTTGGTTGCATGTTAATACACCTTAAACAATAAGACTGAAAGCACTACTGTGAGCATTAATCATCAAGCTAACTTATATTTTAGTGTCTGAGGAACCACTTACGGGTCCCGCTGACAGGAAAATACACGATCAGACATCCACAAAAGTAACAGAGAACAGCAATATGCCACAGGAGATATCTCTGAAGAGGGGGAAACAAGAAAATAATTCTCTTGCTCTCTTCACAGATATCTCCCAAGAAAGTCCGGTCATCCGAAACGCCGTTGCCCAAAGTATGACTTCCTCTTCCCTTCTGTTTTTAAACCCCCTCTTTTTTCTTTTTTTTGTTGGTCGCTCTCACACAGTCACAATTCCGCTGTTTTGTTTCCACATCTCTCCTCCGCTGCCTGCTGCCATGCATTCAGGTAGAGGTGGTGTGTCAGCAGGAACAGGGAGAAACACTGAGAATGACTCCACACATGACATAACTACATTGCTCTGCCAAGTCTTTTCTTAGTCCTCATCTCCACTCTCCTTTTTGTTTCATTCGCATGAGCCTCCCCAGAAATGACAAGATTAACTGTAGCGGCATGTTCCCTTGTTTCTCCCCTTGCTATGGAGCGCCATTGATAATGATGATGATGATGATGATAATCATGATGATGATGATAATGATGATGGTGATGATGATGGGCGCTGAGATGTGAAGTGCATGTTGCCATGACAGCTGATTCTGCTCTGCTGTAGGCCGCCACTCTGCAGAAAACAGGTCATAAAGGGTTTGCATGTGTTAGAAGAACCCTTTCTACGATCTTGATCCGACCCAAATCAGCGTAGCTGGGCTGAGGCAAACTTCCTCTCCTCTCCCCTCTTTTCCTCTCCTCTCCTCTCCTCCCTTCTCCTCTCCTCTCCTACTACACGATGTAGTCTCTCAGTTGCAAAAGCTTTTGAGAGTAAATTTTTTTTTGCATGTTCATCTCAAAGTCTGCGCTCAGTTTTCTGCAGCTGTTTTGGCTGAGCACTTGAGAAAGTTACAAGGTGCTCGGCAACAGTTTTCAATTAACAGCCTTAAACAGGACATGCCCATATCTGTCATACCTTTTTATAGTTCAATATTAAAAGAACTGATAATTGAGGAGGTGGATAATAAAATATTTATCATGCTCCTCTGTAACCAAAGTCATTGCTCCAGACAACTTTTGAGCCACTGCCAAATTTCAGGAGGTAGTTCTGAATAGACAAGGATATCTCAAAGGGAAAATCAAGTGACCACTGTGATGAAAGCCAATAACAGGAAACAAAAGTCTTCGAGGTAATCTTTAAACCATAACGTGCTTTTGCTGAAAAACAGTAGTAAACAGTGATTTCTACTGGGGTATTGAGCTGGAGATTACAGACATATGATTTCCGAACTGGATTAAAATCACTGATCAGCAAATGCAAATTTAAAATCACCCAGCCTCCCCTGGAGGAAAAAAATCCCTTCTGAATGGGGCTCTAGTTTAAGTCTTTAAGGCAAATTTAAAAAAGCTGATCACAGACCACTGTGGAAAGTAGTTTGATGTTACTTAGAAGTCGGGGTCACTTCACTCCCACGTCAAATCCAGAGGATTTTGCATTGCTCTCACTCAGAGTGTTCATGCAAAGAATACAAATTTGTGTGTGAGTGTGCTAGTTTGAAGAAGCAAATGAAGAAGCCCTGTTGTTTGCTCAAATTTAGGGACACTGATGACACAATTCAGGCGTTGCATTCACTCCAGACCTGCTCTGTGCTTACAAATCTGTCTTTTGATACTCCAAAAATTTTGACTTTCAGATAACTACCTTAACCTAATCAGAGTATGTGTGTATGCACATGCAGCTGTGTGTATGTTAGTGTGTGTGACCGACCCTGACTCCAAAGGTGGACTGGGTTATTTATAGTGTCTCACCCATGGACTGATATACTTCTCCCCTGGTTGCCCAGACACTTGACTGACATAAGGCTTCCTCTGTTTGGCAGACTCCCCCAGGTCTGTCTACTGAATGTGTGTGTGTGTGTGCGCGCGTGTGTTGGTGCATACACCAGGAGGGCATGGATGGAGCGGTCTTCAGTCTGGCAGACCTCCAGTGATGTCCTCACCAAACAGTACAGAGGGACAGAGTACAGTAAAAGGGCAACATGGTGTGTTTGTGTGTGTGTGTGTGTGTGTGTGTGTGTGTGTGTGTGTGTGCATGTTTGCCTCTCTGTGCACAAGTGTATATATGTTGTTGTGTGTGTGTGTGTGCACGTAGAGCAGTTAGAGAGGTCGGCGCGGTCATCATGCTGAAATAACTACTACCTCTGCCCTCTGGCTTGTGCGCTCATCGTTTATTCACAAGGCTTGTAGCCTTGTTGTCAGACCGCTCATCTCAGCTGAGCATTAGTATTGCTTAAAGCCTTGGCTCTCATCTCTTTTCTCCCCCCTCCCCCTCCACCAGCGCCTCAGCACACATGCTAATCCAGAAGTATAGGCTAACACCATGCCCTAACAGCATTTCCATGTTTTAAACATTGTGCTCTTAAAGCTTCTGCAGTCTGACAATTTGAGGTGTGTGTGGAGTGTGTGGTGGTGCATGAGTAAGTGCACTGTAACTGCCTCCGCGCAAAACGTCTTCATTTTTACATTACATTTCTTGTTTTGATGTTGACATGGATGGTTCAAATGTATGTGTGTGTGTGTGTGTGTGTGTGTGTGTGTGGGTGGGTTGTCGTGTGACACAAGGTCTTACATGTGTGTTAATGTGTTGCATTCATTAGCACTAGCAGGGGCAGTGCCGTGGCTATTATTGATGGAAGTCTCATGTTGCACCTTGACTTTGACACCCTCAAATTGCCGACTCCTGTGGAGCTGAGGAGGTAATTTACCATTATGGTGCATGTGTGTGTGTGTGTGTGTGTGTGTGTGCGCACACTTGTAGATGGGTACAGTGTGTGTTTGCATGCATGTATGTGTTTGTGTGTGTGAGTGCTTGGGCACGCTATCTCATTGTTCCTTTTCTCTCATGTTTCCTTCAACCGTGGGCCAATATTAGATTTAGTCTGGGTTCTTGTAAATGAGAAACAGAATAACCTGTGTAGGAAAGGCGACACCTGTAAAAGCAAAGAAGTTTAGTGGGAGCAGATTCTTCTGTCAGTGGTCGTGTTTCTACTGTATTTTCTACCTCAGTTGAACACTTTGTAAGTATTACAAGTATTAGAAGGTGCAGAGAAACTTACAATGTGTTCAACAAAAGATTTATTTCCTACATAACCAATATTGCTGTCAATTAATAGTGTTTATGGGTCAAAGCCATAACATCCTGGAGTGAATTAACAACAGAATTGTTCTAATGGGATTCTGTTAAACAACAGCAGTAAAGTTTATGTCCTTTACACAAGGTCAGCACAATGGCAGCCAATGCCAGACATTGCCAACTCAGACAGAGAGACAGTAAGGAGTAGAGATATAGCAAGTAGTAGCCAATGATGTTATAGCCAACATCTACCTGAACACATGTACATTGGTGTCCGTGTGCTGCGGGAAGAGTAAAAAAGCTAAATGAGAAATGCAAGTTCATTTCCACTTTTACCCCAATGCATGTTTTATTTGAAAGCAATTTAAATTCTTTGTCTTGATCCCAGGGTTACCAAACAGCCCTCAAGACACAGATATCAGCATCAGTAAGCCAGTTAGAGAAAAGAAAAAAAACTTGTAAGGATTTCATAGAAGACCGACCCATTGTGATTCCTGAGACCGACTTAAAGCTGATTCCTCTTAATTCTACACTCGCTGTAGAAGAGAGATGTTCACGTTCACAGATAATAAGTGAACCCGTAGGGATCACAGGAATAATATATGCGCATCATGTTTTAAGGTGGATATTTCTCTTTAATACCCCCTGTCTTCTTCAAATAACATGCTCCTCTCCTGGATGAAGATCAAATCCCTTCCTTGTATCTCCTGATATCTGAATTCCTCTTAATATTCCCTCTGTCTTTGACAGCAAATGCAGCAGAGCACTGACTGCTTATATTCAGAAAATAAAATGAGTGCTTTGTATTGCCACCTAAGGTAGTACATTCTCAGCTTGAATTATGTGTAGTGTGACACTTACACTATGGCTTCATAATGATATTAATTTCAGTCTCTCTCCATGAGTTAATGTGATAGTAATTCAATGACTTGAGTTGATCTACAGAGACATTTGAAGGCAGGTGTAACAAAATCAGACACCTGAGATTAATATTACAGACAGAATGGATACAGGCGAATTAAAGCTGCCTTTCTGCATTTAGATTACATATTCAAAGTAACATCGTAGAGTTTCTGATTCTTAGCAAAGGTCAGGGAAGATGGCATTAAGGACGATGTTAGGGATAAACTGGGGTTTGAGTCCGGATGTTGTTACCGCTGCAGGGGCTGCAGGAAGGGAACCATGTGGCTAGTGAGAGTGCGACGTGCAGGGTGTGAACATCGCTGGTTTGCATTAGAGCTAACATTTACGCATGCACTTCGCTTCAGAGCCAGTGGAAGTCCATGCATATGAATCAGATACGTGCATGCTGATATTTTCTCTAATGAAGACTTAGAGGTAAAATCCACCCTCGGGTAGACACATTTTCAGATATATCAATCCGTGCATTCCAGGAGTTATTATGCAATGAGGATGTACTTTACATTTTGATGTGTCTTCTTCCCTTCAGCCTGCCTCGTCTTTCTCCTCTCCTGTTTGTGATTTCTTGCATTTCCCAAAATGACTGCTGACAGCCTCCAGAGTACATGCCTAAACTTCTTGCATTGAGCTGTGGGTTACATGTGCTGTAGGTAGTGTAGGTGGAGAGAGCTCGGTGATATTTTAGGTAGTGGAACATCTCTGTGCTGTCAAACCCATTATAGCGGCGCTGAAAATATCTCATCCTTACATCACATTGGAAGAAGAAATAATGCAACAAAATGCATCCAGAATTGTAAAAGTACAGTGCCAGTAGCTGTTATTTAAAAATGTTGAGTGTTTTAGTTGATTTGTTCATTCTAGGTTTGTTTGAAGAACAGCACAGGATTGTAGGTTTACACTTTTTAGTATTGTGACTTTGGTGAAAGTGAAATTGTGACAGTTTTGGTGTCAGATAACATGAAATATTGTCTTCTTTACTGTAATTCATCCATAAAAGTCATAATTCAGTGACTTAAATTAATCTTCATATTTTGACATTGGACATTTAGTCCAAGTCAGACAGTAGCAGGCCTCTCACAGATAAAGGAATAGGCTGGCACAGTGAGGGTGAAATGCACGTGACAATGGGCATGACACGCAGGGTGATAACTAGTACAGCACTACGGTAAATGTCAGTGGGTCAGTGATAGCAGAGCACAGCCGCCCACCTTCCCCCACCAGCTCTTTGGCAGGTGACAGAGGAGGAAACTCGATCATTGGGTCTCTCAGAGGGGAGTTGCTGTGGGTGCAGAGGGCCAGACGTCCAGTCGATCCAGGCTGGATGCAGCTGCAGCCGGGCATAGTGACTTATTATGGCGGGGGGGCGAGGAGCGGCAGAGATCGGGGCCGGAGCGAGCCGGAGGTCGGAGGGGCTGCGAGAGACAGGGAAGCTGAGGCAGCTGGGGCCAGAGCTGAGGCAGGTGGTGGGAGCGGTGAAGACTGAGGAGGCGGTGGTGGTGGTGGTTAAACCCCAGGCACAGACGATTCATAAACAGTTACAGGTGGGGTGTTCGACTGTTTCTGTTTCTGTTGAGCCAAGACTGCATGCTGGTATGCTGGCTATGCAGATTTGTCTGTGCAACAGGTCTCAGCTCCCACTGCCAGCAGTTCCCAGCACTTAGTGAAAACATATTAGACCAAACAGTGATGGTGCAGGTAAGATAGTAGCTGTTCCATTCAGCGTTTATTCAGTCGTTTTGTGCTGACATTACAGAGATCGGGTGTTTAAAGGGTCACATATCTGACTGCGCTTAAAACCTGTTTCTATTTTTGTTGCATTTTTAACACTAAACTGGGACACGCCATGAATTATAGCTGTACAGAGTGCAGGTTGTTTTCTCATGTTTCCGGAGAGAGGGCAGGTTTGTGCTGTAAGCAGCGCATGGCAGAGTTATTTTTGTAGCTTTGCTGGGTTTGCTGTATGTATACATATGGAAACAGAGCTCAGAGAGATAGTGTTTCTGATTTCACAGGGGTCACCCAGTCCTTGCCTCAGGGGCAGAAATGCAAACCTGTGTCTTTATTGAATAAGGAAGTGGGTTATCATGGTTCTGACATGTGCACGCGGAGAGCTGTTAATTTGAGGAGGCATTTTATTGCAGTGTGTATTAATGATATTGGGTGAGCTCCAAGGCAGTCTGTCCAGACTGAGAATGAATGAGGTCTAGACGAGTGCTTAGATGTGGAGCAGGTCCAGAATCTCTAACGTGTCCCATCGTTACAAGTTACGAGATTTTATTTTATTTTTTTGGATGGACGTTTTGAAAGCACATGAAGTGAGTTGTCTCTGATGGCGATTCATCACCGTATACATACAGATACACACACACACAGTATCTCTTCGCTCCAAACTGCATTTGCGCTCCAGCCTGTCATGCACAATGACTGTGGCATTCATTCAACTTCTTAATGGACAGAAAAGAAAGTTGGACGCTGTGATCGATACGTGTTTAATTTCAAGTTTAATTTGAATTTGACTCAGTATGTATTACATTCCATCTTACATTGATCTAGGATTAAATTGGTCAAAGCAGAAATAGACTTGAAGGAAAATAACTCCTGATTGATGCGAGTCTGCGCAGGCATACACCCTCACACACACACAAACAGACAGAGAGAGCATCTGTCTTTCTTGGCACTGAGCTGAAGTGGATGGCATTGATTTAGGCCTCTCTCATTCCTTCCTCCACTCTGCTCCTCCTCCTTTGCTTTCTTACTTTGTCTTCTATCACGGCTGCCATTCACAGTCACACTCTGCAAATCACCTCTCGCGGAGGCTTCAGAGCCACAGTCAGCGGGGGAATTTTGGCTTTCAGCGACGTGCGCCGTACTTTGCCAGGGCAGCTCAAAATGTCCTGGCGAACAACCATCCTTCAGTGTCTGAATGTGGGTTTTTTGGAAGGACATTTAGGCTGTGAATTTTAAATAGGGAAGGATTGTTGCAGGAAAAAAATTATTTGAGATGACTGGTGTGTCACACTTTAAAAGCTGCGAGTTTGTAATGGATTGGAAGTGCTTTCTAGTGCCTTAATGAGAAACTGTAGGGTGACTTTTCAAAATCCTGATCTTCTTGAACACATTAATACTTTGTGCACTGAGTACAAATGTGCTTCTTTTTGTTGCTTCATAGCTCTAATGTGGATATTTGCACCCTATTGAGGTGAAGCACAGCATTTGAAAATCAGTATCATCACTATGGACAAGATAGTGTCTCTCAAAATAAAATAACATGGGCTTTATAAACACAATTTGCTTTCTTTGCTCCTCAATCAGCAGATGCTACTTTACACTTGGAGTGAGGTAATTTAATGACTTGACCTGTAGTATCCTCGTGTGGCCAGATAGTAAACTACAACTGACAGATGAGTGTTTTTCAAATCATCCACTTGCTTTTTCCTTTTTGTGGAAGAATACTGAATGAAAAATCACTTTTTGATCCATCTACCAGCATTTTAGGGGCAGATTAGTATGAGCATTATTTTTATTATGTCATAAGCCTCGTCTGTACTATTATTGGATCTATTTTGATGGGCTGTAGCAGACCAGAAAGCTCATAACAAAATCATTTTCATACACTCAGAAATGTGCAAGGATGATATTGTCCTGACAAAAAAATACAATTCAATAAACTAGATAACAGTTGATATTCTCATATTTGTATAAATAAGGCTATAAAATAATTTATCATTAGTTTAGTTTAAACTGTGCATGAACGACTGTGGAACATAAGTATTACCCCTGGATTGAATGTTACATTGTTTTTAATGAACATTTACTGTGCATTGTAAAATACCAGAACATAAGGATCTGTATATGTTGTAGAAATAGAAATATTAGCAAATTCTAAGACTCTACTGCCATGTTAGCAGCTCTGTGAGGCTGCACTGAGGTGCAGCTTTGAGCTGAATGCTAACACCGGCTCGCTAACATGCTCAGAATGACAATGCTAACGTGCTGATGTTTAGCAGGTATAATGTTTACCATGTTCACCATTTTAGCACAAAGTACAATACACAGTGATATTGTACTGTAGTAAACTCATTCACATTCATAATGTAATATGCCTTCAATCTATCTTTTGATAGTGACCTTGGCAATTGCAAGTGTAAGACACAGGATGAAAGTGTGTGTGTGTGTGTGTGTGTGTGTGTGTGTGTGAGTGGAAGTGAGAGGAGAAAAGACAACAGGAGAGCGGGCTAATGAGTGGAAAAAGGAGTAGAAACTGAGCGTTGAATGAGGAGGGTAAGGGCGGCGATGTGATGTAGGGGCCTATAACTTGCTGACGGGGCTCAGATTAATGAGCGCTGGTGTGTAATTAATCTATAGCGGGCAGCTGTCTGTTTATCTATCTCAGAGTTGACAAGAAGATAACTGAGGGACATCTAATTGATCCCCTCTTCTTCTTCTTGCTCTCTGTCTCCTCTCCTCTCTCCTCCTATAGATCAGAAAGTTTCCCCTGACAGTGACAGACTCGCTTGGAAACTCCTCGAAAAAGGAAGACTACGCCAAAAACCATTTAGATCACATAACTGATCACACTGGCAAACACACAGTACTGCAGTTTATTTATTCGACTTATTATTATTATATTTTCTAGAAATATCTGCCAGCTATGTTTCTGAATCGGCCTAAATCTGCCAGTGCTTAGAGGGATGGAAAAAAAAGAAGGGTGTCCAGGCTTTTCTGCACTAATATGCTTAAGGTCGGGGATTTGGTCCGACTGTATGTTTGTATTTCATTATGCTTCCACCACTAATCCATTTTGCTGGAAATCATCCTTCATTCCATGCGTTGTGACTCATGGATCCTGGAGCTTGTAGTTGAGGCTCTACCCAGCTGAGGTCAAAGGTGACTGGGTCACACTGGTCTGAGCTGCCGGATGGGGAGCTGTGGGGGTCGGAGGCATCGCGTCGGGGGGAGGAAAACATAGCTACGAATACTCACCAGCTTGCGTAAGGGGCTCCACAGTCTGCCTTCAGCAGCCTGATACACATAAACACACAATGCATTAACCAGTGCTGTACAAACTGATACATGTGCACATACATTAATCCCATTGAACGCCACCAGAGTCACAGGTTTCCTCTAGTTCTATGTGGGCAAAAATGTACATAAATGCACATGTGACAAAAAGGCAATCCCTTCCCCGGAGAAATTTGTTGCTGAGATATAACAAATGGGATGTAAGCAGTTATTTAAGTAGTTGCCAACCTTTTTTGCTTCTGACCCCTTAAAATAATAAAATGTCTACTTGTGACCCCTCATTTCTATGAGTTGTATGAGCAGTTCAATCGTAGACTGATTATCCATTTTCAGAATGTTTCATTTGAGTCGCTTTTAGGTGAATGAAGAGGTCAAACTAAACAGTATTCCAAAAGAAAAAAGATGAGATTAGAGAAAAGTCTGTAAAATAAATGGAATTTTGTCTAGCAGAATTTAGTTTTTTGTTTTGTTTCCTACCCCGATAATTGTGACCTGGGCCGGTACAGTATGTGAAAGAGTCATTTTGTCCTTATTGTCATAATTAAGGATAAGCATTCAGCTCCCAAATTATTTAAGAGAGGTCTTCAGAGGTCCTGAGTCAGTTTGGAGTGACTAGCAGAGATAGCAGCTACATTACACACTTTCCATGTTTTGGGAATGTGTGATGATAAGTTGATAAAAGACACACAAAAAGGTCATGAAGGGTTCAGCATGACTACAAGCAAATGCTCGCACCTTTATGTGATTCTTGCTCGTGCTCACACTCAACCATATCTGCTGTTTATCAAGTGTTAACTGTGCAATAATTATTACAAAATGTATTATTACTTAAACTGTGAAATGCGAGAATTCTGGTGAGTTTGAAAGACAATGAATGATAAAGCATAGAAACTACAAATTAAACTGATTCTGAATATATAAACTTGCCATTCAACAAAGGTAATGTTTCATTTTAAGGTGACCTTCATGTTCTCTTTTTTTTGGCAAAACAGAAACTGTTTTATAAAACCTCCACAGATAAATATCACAAAAAATGGTTCTTACAGCCTTTTTAAACTTTCCTCTTGCATGTTACAATATATTGAAACATACATAATGTTAGATACAATGAATGATAAGGTGTGCATGAAGCTGTATAACACTTGGAAGTCACTTCAGCACACCTAGACTTTGCTAGAAGTTACTTTTAGCTTCTTTATAAAAAAAAATCTCAATCATTTTATACAAAGAATTTATTGACTGGTCGAAGTTTCTTTGACTTTTATACATACCACCCCTGTTGTTGCCATCCTAGAGGTTGGCTGCATAATTTAATAACAGTGAACCCTCTTGATCTTTATATTCCTTGTTTTAAATATTTTGTTAGAAGCAAAGGCTCCTATCCTTTCCCCCCTATTTTTATGCATACAGACAGACATACATACAGACATACAGACATTGTAATAATTGACTTTAGCAGAATAATTTTCACGTCAGCTTTCATTATTAAGTATGGTATGATGTTATCCACCTATTCAATGAAACCCTCAGTGTGCAGCCTCTCCTGAGCATGTTGAGATGATGGTTATTAACTACTGTAACTAACAGGCAGCAGGATGGCCTGAGGAAACAGGTCAGCTCACAACCTATTAATCATGGAAACGCTCCAAAATCCGCTCGTTGAATAATCCTGCTCATGTTTGCTCAGACCTCATCTGTAGCTCCGCTAATAACATGTCAAGAAATCAGCGAAACAGTTCCGTGAAATCCTCCGCTAAGTAATACAGGTGGGTCAACCTGTCAGCCTGCGCACTGATCTGAGGTCATATTCGACTGGGTTTCGAGGTCAGGATTAGTCGTTCTAATTAATAACTGAGATCCAAGATATGTGCCTCAGGGGATCTTATTACCAGAAGCCTCACTGTACTTTGTCCCTTAATCAGTGAAATTAACATCCACATCATTTTAATTCACGCTTATTTAATTGACAATGAATGTGCTGGTTCAGATATGAAATACTAAGTCAGACCAGCAGAGTGCAGCAGAGCACTTTATGCCTGGCAAACTGGCCTAACTACTGTTCTGATCAAACATTTTGGTTTTAAATTGACTTTGTAGAGATTATTATGAGAACACTGAACGGAATTGTGTTTTCTATTCATTCCTTCTCCCTTTTACTTTCAACTCACACTTATTATTTTAAAGGATAGGGTTTTTAAATAGTCCCCAACAAATCTACTGTTTACTCGTGTTTGACTAATGGTTGCTAAGAACTACAGTGCCCAGCTGTTTTAGGAAAATAATGAGCCTTTTTAAAAAAATAAAACTATACATTTCTGAGTCACATTTAAAGATTTATGTTTTCAGTAGAAACCAATGAAGCTTGGAGAGAGTACAGCACGAGAAACGCACTAATGACAATAGAATAACACCAGTATTATTATATTCACATATATCATATATTTCCACCATGGCTGTTCCATACAATCTCCTTCTAAAACTTTTAATTAGGTTTCGGAGCAACACCCTGCTGATATCTACATATTAACACATAATTTAATTAAAATTGTGATATACCACCTCTTTATTAGAAGTATGAGTAATATGTTGAAAAAATATTTGAACATTATTACATAAACCCATTTGATAAGTGACCTTACTTAAAAAACAACAACATATTTTGAATATATTATGCAGACTACAGTGGTGACATTAGGCTTCCTGTTTTTAGTACTGCAGACTCTAAAATATTTTATTAAATAAACAGTAGTAGTGGATAAACAACAGTTTAGCTTAAGCAGTTTGTTGCTTTTACCACTTCTCTCCAGCAGAGAGAGCTAGAGGATGAAAAACACCTTCATCTTGCTGCTTACCTGAATCGTGTGAGATTATCTATTTAAATCCATGTCATGTTCGCTGTGGATTCACGCGTTGTTGTTAAAGATGCGAGCCCTTGTCTTGTACAGTATCGCCTACATCAAAGAGGAGGCTGATACAGAACAGTGACAATACACCCAGCTATTTTTATCAGTCCGTAAATGATGGATGTTTCGTTTTATACAAGCGATATCTTCTGTCTTTGTTTATGCACCGGCCGTGGTAGTTGCTGTATTTGATCATTCATTAATCAGTACTGCAGGTCATGTTTGGCCCTTAAAGAGATACTCAAAGGAGAGTTGTGAGTAGTGTCTTTGTCTGCTGTCTCAAGGGCTCTCTGATGTTATCTTTCTCAGACGGCCGTGAATAAGCTTCTGTTCACAAATTGGTCACTGATGCAGAAGGATACTGCACTCCAGGAGCAGCAGTGGCAGCAGTAGTAGTAGAAGTGTGTGCTGACCGTGTTTGTGTGTGTGTGTGTGAATACCCACGCGTGCTTGTTCTCTGCAGTGTGAGTCGTGACAGGGAGATTCACAGAGTAGAGACGGTGCCTGGGATTTAATACAAAAAAAGTGGGAGAGTGAGGGAGAATGGTGCCATGTGGACGGAGGAAGAGAAATATTTTCTGTTCTACTAAGTACAATAGTATATCACATCGTGTCAGCATGCATGTCCCAGTCAAAAAAAACATCATTTCTATGTGGTTGTGTTCTGGCATGACTGAGAGTTGAGAGTGGGTGTGTTGAGTAGGCGATGTTCTGCAGTGTGTGTGTGTGTGTGTGTGTGTGTGTGTGTGTGTGTAGAAGGGTAGTTCCCATCCTATGTTTAGACCGTGCAGGTGCAGGTTAGCAAATACTGTGAAAGAAGGAGTGGAGAAAATCCACACACCAAACATTACTGGACGGAAAGAGGCAGCATTTCAACAAGAGCTGAAACAATTGGTTGGTTAATCAATTAGTGGATCAGCAGAAAATTAATCAGCAACTATTTTGATAATCGATTAATCATTTAAGTCATTTATCAAGCAAAAAAACACCAACATTATAATTAGTTGTAGTTAGTTGGACAAAAGGAGTAGTTTGAATATGTCACCTTAGTCCTGGTAAATTGTGATTGGCATGTTCATGTGTGTTTTCTGATATTTTATAGACTAAACATTTAATCAGTTAATTGATAATAGACAAAAATAATCAACAAATGAATCAATGATGAAAATATTTGGTAGTTGCAGCCCTAGTTTTGACCCTCTTCTTTGGACAAATAGCTAATATGACAATGGGCAAGGTCTATAGGCTTAAAATTGATTACATCATGTTTACATCATGGTCAGCTAACTAGCTAGCTACTAACAAACCAGCTTCTCCTGATGAAAACCTGGTAGAGTGTAAATGTTGCCTGTTTCTGTCCAAATTTAGGAGCAGCGTGTACTCTCTACTTTTTTTTGTATGTGTGTATCTACGCCAAATAACTGATTTTCTTCAAAACAGGGCTGTCTGGTGTTGAAGAACAAAAATCCTCATGTAAACAAACACCTTTTCAACACTTAAACAAGCTCTAACACAGCATGTCACTGTCCAGATATCTCAAAAATGTAGAAGAATTTCACTGGACAGTTTTTCAGTTTATTTAACACATTTTAAAAGATTTTCACAAGTCTAAAGAGGCCAGTATATTCCGTCAGAAATGCTTGTTGGATGGTC
>NTHP01000223.1:39542-49784 GCA_003416845.1 Oplegnathus fasciatus | reverse complement strand
AAATTTTATAGGAGTGTACTGTTTGTTTGTATCTGCTTCACTTGGTAGTGAACTTCTACAAATGCGTAACACAACAAAAGTAGCTGATGAGAATGTCAGTAGTTTAGTAGGTCAGAACCATAGACTGTATATAAAGATGGACGATGTGTCTCCACTTCCTCCCACTGTACAAAAATGAAGCCAAAATATCTCGGATATGGGCGCTGCCATCTTGCGCCGGTGACATTATTTGGAGCTGGCAATAGTGATCGGCGATGGAGCCGTGGTATCGAGGTCCCATCCATACACCCGCCCGACTCAATCAGTAATCATTAATTAGTGATTGCTAGCTAATGATCACCTGCTGAAGTTAAAGTTACAACTCCTCTCAACGTTCTTAATCTACGTACAATTCCCGAAAAGACGTCCGCAGGTGCCTCAGTGACTACTTCATTCAGAGCAGCAGTCAATCACAGCTATCAATCATGACGTCACACCCCCTTTTTATAGCATCAAATAACTAATTAAAAACAAACTTATCAGAAAAATGAACACTTGAACAAATATCAGCGTGATAAGAACTACCTCAAATGACAGAAACCATCTTTGGGAAAAATCTATTTGACATGTACTTTGATTTTTTAGTTTGGCCCATGTCCCATCTGCTGACATGGAGGGGGTGGGATTTATGACCTATACTGCAGCCAGCCACCAGGGGGCCGTCAAGATGTTTTGGCTTCACTTTTGGGGAGCTGTCATGTCGTCCATCTTTATACAGTCTATGGTCAAAACCAAAATACTGGACAATTTGATGATGGTGCTATATGGAAAATCAGGGAATCAGTCATTAGAATTTATCCTCTAGGGACCTTGAATATACTGTATATAGCAAATTTAACAGACATCCGTCCAACTGTTGTCAAGATATTTCACTCTGAACCACAAATGTCAACTTCATGATGGCACTAGATGAAAAGTCAGGGTATCACCAAAGACATTGGGATTCATCCTCTGGGGACCACGAATGTCTGAACAAAATTTTATGGTAATCCATCCGATATTTATTGAAATGTTTTGGTCTTGACTAAAGTAGTAGACCAACAGACCAACATTGCCATCCATAGAGCCATGCGTCGCTAGCATGGCAACAAATGTGAAACAATGTGGAACAATCAGGCAGCAAGGGAGATTTGATTTAACTGAAGTCAACACCTCTGTTGATGAGAGATGAGAGGAAGGGAGTGCGTTTGCAGTGACAGTTTGCAGGTCGCTAAGTGAAGGAGTCTAAATGTATCCCTGTGTCAGCACAATGTTGCTGAGAGTTGATGATTATCCCAGCTTTTCTGAGACTCTGCCTCAGCACATGTGACATGGACAAACTACAGCGGAGACAGGTATGACAGTTATGTGACAGACAGCGAGGCATGAGCGCTGTCAAAGGGCGTCAAAGAACTTGCTGATGTGACATTGTCAGGTCTAAGAGTTCAGCAAACACCTTCAGAGATGGAAAAGACTAACAAGTATACATGCGAATAATACAACAGGTTCACTGTTGTAAGCCTTCTCAAAGTTAATATGAGATTTGAAAAGAGAAGTGAAAATTTAAAAGAATCATACGAATTGTGGTTAGTTTAGGTCAGGTTTTATTTATTTTGGTGACCTCAGATCTAATTCAGACTCACTTTGAAACAATCAGCAAACACATGCCGGTAAAGTAAAGCTTTAGTGAAGTAAGAATATTTGCTCATTTTGTTCACTGTGAACTAGCAAGTTAGCTTACCCTATCCTACTGTATCCAAAGTGGCTCACATTGTGATAAGTGTGTGCAGTGTGTTTCTAGCAATGGCTGCCCCAGTGGAAATTAAACAGCTGTCCCCGTGGAACAGACGTGCTGAGTTACAGTTAGCTAATTTAGCTAAAGCCACATGAGTTAGCACTGACAGGTGGGCGGGTAATTTTTGTGGATAGGGAGCTGAGAACTGACTGAGACCATAAAAACATCAAGGTGCAAATACACTAAATGCCTAAAGTATGATGGGCACTTTCATGAAGTACACCAAGCATGTTAATCCAGGTAAAAGCAAGGAGAGGAATGGAAAGTAGTGATGTAAAAGCACACAAGGGAGATTGAGGATTGTGCAAAATATAATAAAGTAAAAGATGTTGACTGGATGGATTTGATACTTGAGGTACTTAGGAAGGAAAACACCCCTGAGGCACGGTCAGATACACAAAAATAAAATTTTGCTGTTTTGTTTGATCATCACAGAAAGCTCTGAAATAGATTATGTAAGAGTTTGAAATTCAAATAATCCCTACAGCTCGGCCTCCTCTCAGCACTCAGCAGTCACGCAACATGTTTCCATTGTTCTAATGCAGTGTTTCCTGTAATGTCCAAGTGGTAGAGAGACAGCTAGATAAAAGCTGTGTCTGGCTTTTGCCATCACTCTCATGATTTTTACCGTATGGAGGTGGCGATCCTCATAGTCCACACCGCAAAAACAGCATACGTGCACACACATCATGCCCGCGCACAGAGTGTAGTTCAATGAGTACTGCTGTAGCACCAGTTCCCCATGACTCACGACACATCCGTGTAAAGGGCTTAACACAAGGTAGGAGGGGATAAGCAGCACCCCTGATGTTTAAGCTGCCTTTGCTTTGAAGCAGATGTGAGCATGTGTGTTCAGTCTCTCTCTCCCTCTCTCTCCTCCTCACTCTCTCTTCATTTTTTGTGTGTGTAAGCGCATGCCGGCGAGCTCACGCACCTCACGAGCGCTAAACCAAACGTCACGACTATTAATGTATCCTGATCAGCCCACTGAAAATGAAGCTAATCTGTTGCGAGGGAAATGGGGCAGGAATTAGCTCCTTCAATCCACCACTGGTTTCCTTTTAGCATCTGAGGTATCCCGCCATTTATCTCCATGCATTTTCTAGCTGCATCCCAACTCACAACTAGTGGTTGTGTAGACTGATGCCTGTTGTCCTTTCAGTTGACCAATACCGGCGTCCATTTATTGCAAGTGATGATTAATTTCATACTTGTCACAAAGCCCTGATACACATGAATTGAAATTCCAGCCTGAAAATTGACATGGAGTTAACTGAAGTTGATTAAACAGGAATTTCAATTCATCTCATTCAGTTTTCAGCCAGGAATGATTCAACTGAAATTGAATGTACTGCAACCCAAAGTATCAGGGCTAACTCCATCACACTCTCAGGCAGCAGACTCTCTTGTATGTTAAGTGTAAATGTGTTTGTTCTTCTTGTAGACCATTGTTCGAGGGAACCGGCCGCCCAAAGACGCGTCCATCAACGGCCTGCTAGAGGAGTTTGACAACATCTCAGTAACACGCTCCAACTCCCTGCGCAAAGAGAGTCCACCAGGCCCCCACCAGGCTGGAAGCAGCTCCAAACCCTCCAGCAGTGGCCATCCAAACGCCCCAGAGGAGAATGGATTCAACCATTATTACTCCCGCTACTCCTGTGACCTAGACACTTCCAGCAGGGACTTCTCTCTTGATCCCAGCAGGCCAGGCTTCTCCATAGATGGGGACTGGGCAGTTGGGAGGCACTATCGATTCACCAAGCAGAATGGTCACTCACACCCCATACGCAGCCCCTTCTACCCGGACGCCATGCCCCAAAAATCAGACTATGGCAAGCTTCCGCCAGACTACCACACCTACCTGGAGAGCAAAGGGCGCTCAGCAGATGAGGTGGCCTCCACGGTGGGGAGTGGGGTGGGCTCCAGCGGCTACTATCGGGCGTCTGTGGGTGGATCGTCCAGTCAGGACTACCGGGACACTTCAGTAGGCACGCCATCTCGTGCCTCACTACACAGCGAGCAGATCAACTACCCAGACAGTGAGTGGAGCTACGGTGGCCTGCGGGACGAATACGAAAAGCGACCCAAGAGTTCCTATGTGACGCAGACCAGCCCCACGCCGGCTATAAGGCAGCGATCTCGGTCAGGTTCTGGGCTGCAGGAGCCAAATGTCCCCTATGCAGCCAGCGGGGCTTTCAAGAACCCTCCACAGGCCCACCCATACAGCTCCTACACCTACCCTCGCCTCTCAGAGAGTCTCGCTAACTCACAGACCATAGCCAAGGTAACTACACCAAACACAAAAACTATGCATTCCTGTAATAATTTCTTGTATAAAATCTATTTAGCTATGAAAACAATTGTGACAGAGACTTTGACAGTGTTTACTCTAAACTGCAGAGCGTATTGTGTAAGCTACCAAATGGCTACAGTGGCTGTCCAGGAAACATGTTTCCACACAGCACTCCACACACCCCTGACGAGCCTGTAGAAACATTTCAGAGAAAATTACACAGATCTATCCCCACATTTAGTCCCACCTCCCATCCACCTGCAGTCTTTTCCCTCTTTCTCGCTATCTCTCTCTGTCCCCATGTTTCTAAGTCTCTCTCATTCTCACGCTATACATTTTCTTTCTGGCCTTCCTGCCAGATAGATGGTGTCAGCTGTTAATCTACTCTTCCCTGATGGAGGCAGGCGCTGCCACATCCAGAATTACCCCTCTTCAGTAGCCACTTTCTCTGCACACAGATCAATTAATGGTCATGCTGACCATCGACCAGAAAGCTCTGAATTACAGAAAGAGTTACAGAGACTAGACAAAGAGAGGCACAAAGGAATGTAGAGAATAAAGAAAGAAGTGAGAGGCAGTGACATGGCAGGAAGAGAGGGAAAAAGATAATTAAAATACCAGAACCAGGTAATATCAAAGTAGACATGACTAAACCAGAGCAGAAAAAAAGGCAAAAAAGGATAATAAACTGCAACATTTTTATATTAATTGTGTGATTTTACTATGAAAACAACAAAGAATGTGAAAAGTGCAAATAATAAAAAGAGCATTATATACATTTCTGGTCACAAAAGTACAATTTTTGGAGTAATTTACACGAAAATACGGATTTAGCTATTTTAAGTTTCTGGTGTATGATGTTCCTAAGATGTCATGAGTAAAAAATGATGATAATTATAGTAATAACAAGCTTAAATTGGAGTAACATGTCTTCAGATTTGTGTGGAAGCCTTGCTGTTCTTCTGCAAACAACAGAATGTTTTCTGACTTAGGCCACAGTGGAAGGAATTACAATAGTAATGACCAGATGAGACAAAGGCATTGATAATCTTATCAAGGCTTGCCAAAGATAAGAGCGTTACTTATTTTATATGCTGAAAATCCTTTCAACATGAACTGTGATCACAGTGAAATATCATGTTTTTAACACAAATAAGACTGGCAGAGCTTTAGGTCAAACTGTTAATAATTACATTTACACAGATGTGTGTCATCTGCATAGAAGCGGCATGTTATGTTTGCGAATGATGCTGAGAGGCTACTTCCAGTGTTCTGTGTGTAGAGAACAGAACTAGACGCAGATATGAATCTTAAACATTTCCATACATCACTGTATCATGGGTGCTCCTAACCAAAGCTGTCACCAAAAAATAAACAAACAAGCAGATTTCGTGGAACCTCAAGGTGATGAAAGTGAGGTCAAATTATACTCCACAGATAGCCGGTACAATATTATTGACATGAGAAAAGAATGTACAGTAAATATAAAGTTACAGTTTTGATTGTTGGTAAAAGCCATGTGACTTGATATTGATGTCATATTTTATAGCTTATAGCTTCCCATTGTGTATGAAACACTTGCACTGTATGTATGTTGGCTCTTGGGGAGCGTGACGCAGCCTGTGATGTGCTCCAGTGGACCAGTGGGAGAGACTGAGATTCTCCCATACAGACACTCCACAGACAAGAGCAAACAAACCTTCCATGCATTAGTACCTGTGTAATGTAACCATGTGTTTCCAGTGTAAGTTACTCGTTGTGATTCTTTTATACCAATATTATTATACAGGACTGCATTTGCTACAGGAGAAGATATTACAATAGGTTACACAGTAGTAGGGGGCAAAATATGTTGCTCGTCAATGCCACAGCAGGGGTAAGTCACAGAAAGATATAAGATGTTCTTCATATCATTTCTTTATATATTCTTTGGATCATTCTCCAAAGCTTTCAGTGCCCCATTAGGCCCATTATACAGGTGTGTGTACCGCTATCACAGCTCTCCACCACCCCTCCCTCACACACAGCGAGTCCAGGGGTTGAGAAGAAAACTGGGTTTGCTGATGTAGATCCCAGGGTGCCTTGATGAAAAACCATTTAACCTGCATGCTTCAGTAAATAGCCACTCATAGAAAAAAAACTGCCATGGAGAATGCAAGAGTAGCAGGATTGGAAGTGACGCAGGAGAAGGTCATTTTTCTTACATATTGTTTATTATGAGCACTTTCTGAGTCGTTGTGCTTGAGGAGGCACATTTGCTTTCCTGAAACTGTACAGTATGTGTAGAGGATGTAACGACTTAAGACTTACATTGATCCAAAAAGCTAAAAATGCTAAAAGATATGAACACCATCAGACTATATTTGCCATATTCTTAATATTTGATTTGATGTTCTATTCATTGTTTTGTCAAATCTTAAATCAAATTAAACATGGGCTATAGTGAGGAGCTGGCTGAGGAAGCAATGCACCCTAATTTGCCTTGTGATGTGTGGAGATTTTGCAGCAGTGGTAAGAAGGAAAAAAAAAAANAAAACAAGGAGTCATCTGGCAGCTTAAGAATCACTATTCTTCTCGGCTCATGGACCTTGTAACAAACCCACCCCTCTCTCTCCTCTCTCATTCTCTACCTTTTCTTCTCTTTCCCTCATTCAGCCCACTCACACCACTGAAGTAAATCCTTCTTTTTCCCTGCTGTTGTTGGGAGCCGGTGGGGATGTAACAGTAGACAGCACGGAGACTTGGCCACACACAGACGCGCAGACACACAAAGATACAAACACACACACAAACTCCCTCTCTCTCTCTTCCTTTCTCTCTCATTCTCTCTCTCTCTCTGCGTGTGTGTGTGTTTTGTGGGGAATGCGAGCTCAGTGCTGCAGCTCTCGGTGACAAATTGATGTTGCGGCACTTTCCCTTTCTGCAGCCTTAGCATAAAACTGGCCGAACGATGTTCCACCGCGGAATTCAATTTCACAGTTGAGTTAGGTTGTTGATTACCCTGCCAAACTCAGATTAATGCGCGTTTAACCAACATGGATCAGGAGACCCTTGGCTGACAGCCAGCCAGCGGTGCTGGCCAACGATGGNGGGGGGGGGGGTGCAAGACTGGGCCGTCCCAGCAGCAGCCCCCACCCCACACCTGCCTGAGAGTGATTGATTAAAAGAGTTCAGACCATGTAATTATACACCATCCCAACACATCAGGGCCCCTCCTCCTGCCCTGTCCATCCATATGTGTGTGTGCGTCTTTGTGTAAGTGTAAAGAGAAAGAGTGATATGCAGAGAGAGAGAGAGAGAAACAAATAAAAGGAAAGACAAAGAGAGGGAGTTTTTTATTATCCTCAGTCTCTTGAGGTTGAAGAGCATTTTTGGAAGGTGTGGCAAAGGTGATTTAATCTCCGCAGGATGGAGGCACACTGATCCACTTTTGTCTGCACAATTTTTTCTGTATATTCTGTTTAGTCCAAGTCTGGACTGTTGATACTTCAACATTACACTGTCATCTTTTTTGACTTTGGTAGATACATTTAAATAAAATAACATACTTTCTTCATATGCATGTTGTAGCTCTTTCATTCCTCTGCTAGTGTTAATGTGACTGCAGTTGAACATGCAATACTGATTTAATCACTTTAACCAAGCCAGGCAAAATTTTTATTTTTCTCGGGCCATCCTTTATACTGCACCATAGACATTTCAATGAAGATTGAATATCACCCCCTGTTTCCTATTTTTAATTAGCTGTGGTCATTCTTACACAGTAGGACAGGTTGCACATTTATAAACTTATATAGAATGACATAGTCTATAGGTAGTGACCATAAAGTACTGAGTTATGAAATCACGACCGTTGTGGTCATTTGTGGTTTGAGGTTCTCCTCAAGGTTTGCGTGTGTGTGTGTGTGAATGCATTTGTGTGTGTACGCCAGGCCTATTATGAGTCAGACCAGTTCAGCTGAGTCATACAACTGAGCTTTTAATAGGTCTCTCTGAGTTAAGCTCTAGCATTCATGCTCCTGCACCGCTTTAAAGGAGACTCAGGTGTTTCTAGGATCTTGAGGAAGAGGTGTGTCCCAGATCCGGATGCTCCCTGGGCTCCTGGTTGATGAATGGAGTATTTGAAGAACATTGTGGGGTGGTAATGATAAAGTGTGGTTCCTGTGCTGTGGACTAAATGTCCTCTGTTGGCTCTGCGGAGGGCTAACGTACCTGTAGACATACCTGGAAGTAGAGCTGGCATTTTACTGTGGACAGAGTGTGTGGTCATGCAGTCTCAGAGCCTGTGTAACTGGGCAGTGTTGTTTCTTCAAATGTTGTGATCCACCAATCAAATAACCCTGTCCTTGTGGTCTCTTCTCCAGGGTGACTACGAGCGTCCGTTACGTGACGGCAGTCCACAGGTCACGGGTGGTGACACCTACCCCAGAGGGCCTCTTAAGCAACCTCAGAGCCACACCAAGCCGCCTGGCTACCCCCCAGTACACCTGCCCTACCCTCCTGTCTTTCACCATTACAAACCTTCACCCTACCATCACCCCCCCTCCCAGCCCAGCCCACCGTACACCCCCCAGGTACAGTATGTTCACTGTGTTCACTCATACGATTGATGACCAACATTTGAGAGATGCTCCAGTCAGGCTTTTAAGGGCAATACAGATCAAATTGTAATCAATTTAATGTAATTTGAATGGGATAAGTCCATATGAAACTGGTTGTCTCCTGTTTGTAAACATTTTGTCAGGTTGTCACTGTCCAATGAAAACCATGTATCTCCAGTCTTTGAATTATTTAGACAAACTGAAATATTAGGTATTCCTTAGTGGTTTAGGATAAATTATTCTGCTAAGCCAAATAAATCATATAAAAACTTAGAATTCAGTATTATCTGAAAAATGCATTGAAGTAGCTGATGTTTTGGAGATGCATGGTTTTCACAGGACATCAACGGCTGTGCTATAGATTAGGATAGGAATGATGCATTTTATGTTGTCTTTGGAAGTCGTTTAATTGAATATAGCCTCTCTGTTTCTCTGTCACTCTGTATGTATGTGTGTGTTTTAAACACAGGGGGCCTACTCGCAGCCTTCATCACCCTACATCCCCCCGGGGGCTTACCCGCCTCCTTCCTGGGGTTCCAGCTCTGACACTCAACCCTCCAGAGTCTCTCATGAGCAGTTCAGAGCCGCACTTCAACTGGTGGTCAACCCAGGTGAGAAATGGCCAGTGGAATAGAACATAAATGTTTCTGTTTCTGGTGTTGCATCAAAATTGAGCTATGTTTGTGTTTGCCGACAGGCGACCCTCGGGAATACCTGGACAGCTTTATCAAAATCGGCGAGGGCTCCACGGGGATCGTGTGCATCGCCAGCGAGAAACACAGCGGCAAGCAGGTGGCCGTGAAGAAGATGGACCTCAGGAAACAGCAGAGGAGAGAGCTGCTCTTTAATGAGGTGTGAAAGACTGATAGAGATGGGGCGTAACTGCAGTACACTTCTCTCGAGCAAGCTCACACCTAAAGCAGTACATTTCAGCACTGACTACCATCCCTGGATGTCATTAGTTTATACAACAACACAATCACTGTAGTTCTGATTTTGTATGTTTTGCACGTGAGAATAGTACAATATTTATTATTTTGGAGGCTGGATGTTGGATGTTGGATTGCTACTGTAGGTCACTTTGACCCACACAAATGAAGAGCATGATGCCCGCTCCCCACATGTGAGATCAGAACATTTGTCACTGATTGTTGGTCGCTCAAACAAGCAGCAGCAGCAGCAGCAGAGATGAAACTGGTTTAAATAGTATCATTAAACATGGCTCATTTTGTGCCAAATAGATAAAAATAAATCTCGCCATCCCACAGCAAACCAGTTGCTTGCTTATTAACAAAAAAAACGAGTTCAGTTTGTCTCCATTTCCCTGACATATATGCAAGGTAATAAAACCACTAGCACATTTTTACATCCGTAATTGCATTTCTTTACTAAAAATCAAGTAGTGTTCACACTGAAAACCCTCGGCAAGAAATTTATTCATGGCTGTTTCTATTCACGGTCGCTAACTATTGAAAAATGAGCTCCGTATCATTTGCACTTGCACTGAAATAAATCATATTTGCAGACAAACTTCA
>NTHP01000223.1:4011-37936 GCA_003416845.1 Oplegnathus fasciatus | reverse complement strand
CTCGGCAAGAATGCGAATAAGTACATTTCCCAAAATGACGAACTGTTCCTTTAAAACCATAATAGCTTTTGGACAGACTGTATGAACGAGGATTGAAAAGGGTGTTAAGAGCTAAAACGAATAAAAAAATAAATAAAATGCACATTTATAAAAAATATAAAATATTTCTGATGCCAAGAAATAAGGCCACAGCTTTATGTGTGTCATTTGTGTGTGTGTTAGTGTCAGTTGTGTTGAATGACTTGGCCTTGAGTGTGTATTTAAATGCTGAGACAGACGGAGGAAGCGACCATGTGGGAGATGGCTCCTCTGTGTTTATTTGAAATCTCTGAATGACTGAATACATGTGATGTTCTGGTGATGGTGGTGACATCAAACGGGTTTAACTGGTAACCAGCGAGCAGAAATGTGTTGTTAAAAATCGCACGTTCATTTAATTTGCTCTGCACATCAGAAACTTCACAAAGATGGATGACCTCACAAGATAAACCAGCAGATGGGCTGTAATCCAGTCCTGCGTTAGATAGTTTTAGGATTATTGTCCTCCAACTTTTCCTAATTGCTTCTCTGTTGTTGAGTCGTGTTTCTAAGCTGCCGCCTCATTGTTTTAAGCTTACTTTGTGCTTGGTGTTTAATTACAGTCATTTGCGTGGAGTGTCAGCATTAGCGCTGCGCGGTGTCGGATGCTAATAACACGCTTTGGTGAGGCTGAGCACCGCTGCTACCGTGAAGTATTTTGAACAGTCTCCCACACAGATGTTTGCCTGTTTGTGTGTTCAGTGTGTGTGTGTGTGTGAGAGAGAGAGTTTCAGTGTGCACACGAGTGCTTTTAGAAGTACTAATGGAAATCTCAGTAAAGAGGATATTATTGGGTACACATGTTTTCTCTTTTAACTCTCCCTTTTCTCTTTTTCATAAGTTGAATTTTAAGTGGAAGTAAATGTTTATGTTCTTTTTTGTATTCTCATCAATTCTGTAATTGATATATAATATTACCAATCAGAACAGAGACACAAAGAAAGAGGAAAAAAGCTAGATGTCAATAAAACCTTGTTATTAAATTTAGTTTGGTTATTAATCATGCAAATTGACCACTTGATTTAATTATTAGGCATTATATATATATATCCAAGGTGATAATATAAGGGATATGGCAGGGTAATTTCAATCCAGGTGAAAGCTTTGTGCTATTTCTGTTAAGCCTTTTGTTGTGGAAATAACTGCTGCCTGCCTTGCGTTGTGCAAGCCTCATCAGGTCGCTGGGTTGTTGGCAGCAAACACACACACACACCGAGATACACGAACACATACACACACACACACACAGCTAACACACACAGGCGAGTCAGCAGTGGCAGAATGGGCGCCCGTGTTCCTGAACTATTTCAATCACGTTCAAATTTCAATTATACTTTAGAGTTTGTTAATGAGCTGCACTTCACAGGGATTTTATCCAATGTAAGTGCAAAAGCATATGTGTTTGTGCTTGCTTGTGTGTGTGTGTGTGTGTGTGTGTGGATGAATGCCTTCAAGTTTGTGTGTGCGTAGGTGCGTGCGTAATTCTCCTCCCCTTGGCAACCTTTACAGGCTCATTAAAATTGTTTTTCACTTTGTGTTTGAAACAATTTTCTATTTCAGTGATCCTGTTTTCTGTTCAGTTGTGTGTGTTCATTTCTGTGTGTTCATTTCTGTGTGTGTGTGTGTGTGTGTGTGTGTGTGTGTGAGGGATGGAGGGGTGTGGGGTAAGGGGGGACAGTAAGAGGTGAATTGTTTTTGCGTACACGTCTCCATCCCATTCACTTTGAGTTAGCCAGTTGTTTTCCTATTAGCAGAAGGCTCATTTATCTCTTGTGATTGTAAATGCATACATGTGTGACATTAAAATCTGCTGCAATCTGCAGTGTGTGTGTCTATATATATATGTGTGTGTGTGTGTGTGTGTGGCCTGGGGGTTGTTTCTCATAATGCAAGTTTGTAAGTGAGTATTCCAACAGTGGGATTTTTTAGACGGAGCGATAAGATGAAGCGAGAGGTGTGTGTGTTGAGAGAGTTTAAGAGAGCATGTGTGACCGTGTGTTTACTTTATTTACATGAATATGTACTTGTACTACATGTATGTATGTTTCCTTGGTCTATGCCTGCAAATGAGCATGTCTCTATTTCTGCACACGTACTGTATGTGATGGCAGCTCAGAGCGCACACACACACATAAACACACAGCGCGGCCTGGCCAGCTGGGTCTAGATGTTAATGTTCAGTGGAGCTGTGAGTTTCTGTGTGAGCTCAGTCAGACGCACTGCATCGCCCCGTCTCTCCATATGGGACCCTCCTGCCTGCTCTGCACATCACAGCTACAGCCGCTGCAGGCTACAGGGGAATATTTTCAAACCGGATTTCTGCTCCATCTTAGTTGTGTTGAACTGTAATCTCTTTAGAATGACAGCAAAGTCTGAAGCCAGACTCGTCTGTGCTGCAGCCTGAAGAACAGCAGTTATTTCTACCAGCAAATAAATGTGTTATTACTTGAAATATTAAAATATACCTTCTTTAGGTATGAGCTATATGGTGTTTTTGTCGTAGTTTCTTTGGAAATGGAGTGCATATTTAGAAATACAAATCGATTTAAAAAGACATTCACATTTATATTCACTTTTTAAAAGAAATAATCTGGTCTCCCTCCCTCACAGCCAACTGTCTTACCTTTCCCTTTCCCACAATGCACCACAAAGAAAGAAAGTACGGGGAAAAAATACAGAAAACACATAATATAGAATTAAATATAAAAAGAAATGAAAAGATAAACTACAAACTGTGTACAGGAAATGAATAAAAAGAAAAAAGAAAAGATTAATACAACAGACTACATACTGTAAGAAGCTATGAAAATAAATTAATTTGATAAATACATGTGAAACATGAAAATAAGTGATTGGAATAATAGTTCATAATGATTTTAATTAGGATGGCATGGCATGGGCTAATAAAGTTACCACAAAGGTAAAGTTACTATTAATTACATCTCAAGAGAGTGCTACAATAAAATCCAGTTTGTAGGTAGTACTGGGGAAAGCCTGCAAGTTATAAAGCATCTGATCTGATTTATCCATTTTGTGTCCTCTCCCAGTTTATTTGTGTATTCCTGGGCAGATTCAATGTTGTGCCTTAAATTACTCTAATGTATTACATGTAATGTTAGCTAAATGACAAGACAAACATTTAAACAAGACAATTTTATAAATCGATTTATAAGTAATTTTTTTGTTCTCATTACATTTCAACATTTCAAATATGGTCGTACATGCTTTTCTACTTTCATAGTCATTCCTGACATGTATTTGTGTGTGTGTGTGTGTGTGTGTGTGTGTCTCCTCGCAGGATGAATGAGGAGCAGATCGCTACAGTGTGTTTGTCGGTGTTGAGGGCTCTGTCCTACCTGCACACACAGGGCGTCATCCACCGCGACATTAAGAGCGACTCCATTCTCCTGACCAGCGATGGCAGGGTAAGTGCACATGATGAGTGTGTGTGTGTCTCTGTGCATGTGCTTCTATGTGTGCATAGTATTCATTCACACTCACAGGCTGTTATTAAACCCATCCCTGTTTAAACAGAGATCTTACTAATCCCCCAGGTATTAACAACCAATGCTACTATCCTTGTTCCTGTCACTGGCGATTTCAGTATAACACACACGCACACTCTCACACATTCATTGACCTTCTCCATGGGTGCCACTCCTGCCACTTGTCAACAGCAAGTGCCAGAAACTCATCTTCATCAATTACCACTCGTGCCCCAGTAATTAAATCCTGCCTAATGCCTCCTAACGAGCTGATAAGACGTGATTAATTAAAGGATAATTAACCACTAAAATGGGAGATTAGTGTCTTCTATGGAAGCTCTTCATCACAATGGGTCAGTGCACTCCTTGACATCAGAACACAGAGGTTCTGAACTAATACAGTCTCTACTGTATGTCCACACACAGTAGTAAGGCAGCGTGGTGTTTGTGCGTGTTTGCAGATCAAGCTATCAGACTTCGGCTTTTGTGCCCAAGTTTCCAAAGAGGTGCCCAAGAGGAAGTCCCTCGTGGGCACACCCTACTGGATGGCACCAGAGGTCATCTCTAGACTACCTTATGGGACTGAGGTGAGGAAGACACACACATGGATTAACACCAAGTAACACAAAGAGCCAGACTTCCCTGTATGTTGGTATACTCCAGCACACAGAATGAATGAATGTTTTCGTGCGTGTCCAGGTGGATATCTGGTCTTTAGGCATCATGGTGATCGAGATGGTGGACGGAGAACCCCCTTACTTCAACGAACCCCCTCTGCAGGCCATGAGGAGGATACGAGACAACCTGCCCCCGCGGCTAAAAGAGTCGCACAAGGTAAGAAAGACCTTGATGCAGGTTTTTTGGACAGTAAGAATAGAGAGAGGGAAGTCAAAGATGACTTCATTAATGGATCATTCCCAAAATAAAATATAAAAACTTGTTGTGTCATAACGGTGTGTTGAGATGTTGAAATCTGTCACTCCACAAAAAAAATGTTCATTTATCTTTGTCCATACCTATGATTGATTTTTAAGTTTGAGTGCATTAAAATAATAAATGCAGGCAGTTTGTGTGGCTGTATATTTGGTCATTTCTGCTGCATGATACACTGCATTAACTCCTCCTTGAGTAAAAAATAAAATATTGCAATTTGCAGCATGACCTATTGTGGAGGAGTGAAGAGAGTAGAGACTAAAGTACTTTACTTACTGTATATTTGCATTTTCAAGTAAACTTTCAATGATAGCTTTTCAGTCTAACTCAACACAGAATGGCAGGTTTCTTCTACATAATTTAACAGTAATGACTGTAGCCATACTGTTACGTTATGGTCATTGGTTATACATCAATATTTCAGCTTTGTTGTGAGAAATCCTGTTTTTCCTGTGAGTTTGGTATGTCAAAACCAGAGGTGAAAACTACATTTCTACTGTATTCATCACTGAAATCAGCAACAAAACACTACATCAAAGCTGCTCTTTTGATCCAGAATCTGAAAAGAATACATTTGCTAAATGTATTTAACAAATTGTAACGTCAGCACGCCACTAAACAGAACTCAAATCTCAGTGGTTGTTTGTGCGCTGGCTGGCAGGGTGTCTTTAAACCAGACAAAGAGTTTTCAGCCACGCAAGCGGCTCTGCAAAGTTGTACTTAGGCACAGCTTTGAGCTAAATGCTAATGTGAGCATGCTACAGTAACATGCTCTCAATGACAATGCTAACATGCTGATGATTAGCAGGTATAATGTTTACCATGTTCACCCTCTAGTTTACCAAATGTTGGCATGCTAACATTTGGTAATTAGCACTAAAAAAGCTGGGAATTTCACTCGTTTTGCAGTATTTGATTATAAACCAAAGTATTGGACAAATTAAAATTTTGACTTGATGATTAAAGCATTTCTTTACGTCTTCAGGTGTCCTCAGTGCTGCGGTCCTTCTTGGACCTGATGCTGGTGAGGGAGCCCTCGCAGAGAGCCACGGCCCAGGAACTCCTCCAGCACCCCTTCCTCAAGCTCTCTGGACCCCCTTCCTGCATCGTCCCCCTCATGAGACACTATCGCCACCGCTGACCTGCTGGCTCAAAACCTGCCCTCCTCTACACTAAAAAACACACACATACACACACTACCAGGGTGGCACTGCCCTCACCCAGCCAAAACACCCCCACCGCTTGGTGGCGCGCCACTAACACTCACACCTGTAACCGTGACGTAGATTAGCTAGAGGAATATCTAAGAAACACATTTAAAAAACACACGACAGAGAAAAGAAGAAAAAAAAATCATCTACCATTTTGAAACTATGAACTGGAGTAGAAGAGCGTACTGTGCCAGAGGAACTCACTAGAGGTCCAGTAGAAACGTGTGGGCTGGCTCGCCCTGCTGCAGTCCTCTTTCTTCCTAGACTCTGAGCTCCATGTAGACTTGTAGTAGCCATCAGCAAGAGCTTCAGAAGGGTGCGGTGAGCTGCTGACGAGGTGGAGGGGCCCGGCGCTCTGCTCCAGACCAGAGCAGCAGAGGGCACAACAATCAGCTGCGTGCAGAGAGGGGTCTTTGACTGGTAATGACTGTTGTACGGCTGCTGTGTCGTCGGTCCATCTGAAGGACAGGCTGCTGCTCAGCTGGTCAAACGGAGACGAGCTCTCTTGTATCTCACACACTAACAGTGAAAATGTATTTTAGAGAAACTTGTAAGTTTTTCTGTACAGTTTTGATAATTTGCAGTATTTTATCGTGTCGTAACCATTGTGATATGAGCAGTATTAAATAGAGTTTCTGCAGAGATCTTTCCTACTGTTTATAATCCAGTTTTTGCTTAAAGATATAAGAGATATCCCAAATAAACCCACCTAAACCTAACTGTTACTAAAAATACTAAATATATTTATTATCTTACATTTGTAGACAGAACTTCCATTAAATGTTGGAAAAAAAGGGTAATGTCAGAATTTTGTATGACGTTTTAAAGTATTTATTTATTTATTGGAATTGAAGGTTTATTTTTTGGTAGTGTGGCCTTTTTTTGTTTATTTGGTTTTGGTTTTTTTGTTGGATTTTGATTTACATTTCTAAAAGTGCATCGGCAGACAGTGATATCAGTTGTTATATCATCCAAGCAATACCCCAAACCTATTTATGAAACCATGAAGCCCTGTATTTATGATACTGTAATTACACCATGCATTTAAATGTAGCACAGATTGAGTGGATTTGACAAAAAAAGAAGATTTATTCTACGCAGACCTGTTTTCTTTTATATTAGGAGTCTCATCCTGTTTCTCTAAATGCTAAGAGGCGCCCATCCAAGACGCCCGCCGCCTACCGCGCAGATTTTAGGATGCTGATAAAAAGGTCTCGTTTTCTACTCACATCCTCACTGTCATCATCTCACTCCTTATCCCACCTCAGTCAGACACACACTCGCTATCACTGGAACTGTGCTGCCATTCTCATCTCTGGTCGGACCGGGAGAACAGTGTAATCCTCCTCCCCGCATCGTTTTTACCCATCATTCACTGTGATATGTAAATATGACTGTGCGTACGTGAATGTGAGCGTGTGTTTGTTTGTGCGTGAGTGTGTCGTCTGTGTGTGTGTGTGTCAAAGAGCAAAAGAGGTAGAGCGTGTTTATCTCTGTACAACATCTGAAAGTGTGTGCGCGTGCGTGCGTGTGTGTGCTGCGGGCTAATCCTTGACAATGTGTCAAGACTTGAATGAGTAACACTTATCTGTGGTGTTGGCTTGTACAGTGATATTGCATGTTTGTTATCAGTGGAGCTGGTTTCAATTAAAAAACGCCCATAAAAACATTGAGATGTGTTGCATGGATTTTTCCTTCATCACCCTCTACAGTCTCCTCTTCTTCTTCTTCTTTCAGTGTCTCATATCAAGCAGAGATTTTCTTTAAAACAGCACACTGTCAGATTATTCAAGGGACTTCCTTTCAGTCATCAACTGTTTATTTTCTCTTTGTTGTTTGGGTCTTCCATATTCTCTAAATTCAACAGTTCTCATTTCCAACTATTTCACCCTAACTTCACCTCCGAACAGAGAAGCAGAGAGACACATCCATGGATCGGTGTTGCCATAATATATGAGGTTATTTCTCTTTCTTTCCTCTGAGCCATTTCCCTCTGAAACACTATAATGGGATATTGATTTAGCTCGGACAGAGAATGGAGCTTCTTTCTCAGAGAAAGATACCTCCGCCGACGGCCCAGTAAATAAAGCACAAGTACTGGGGCCAGTGGGACTGCGGGGCATCAATGAGGATCAAACTCAAGACTGTAGAGTCACTGAGTTACCATTAAGGTGAATAATGTAATACATCCACACATTCTCAAAAGACCACACTCAACTGCTCCAAACCCTCAGCATCACATTGAAGGTACTGGTAACTCAAAATTGTCAGTTTGTACCTAAATAGATGTGCTGGTGGTCTTGCACTAGCTTCAAATGGCATCAATGACTATTGCTCGCATGCTGTTATTTTTATTTTCACAGCAGAACTATTGACACCCCACAAAAGGAAAACACAGGTCTAATTATTTAAAAATAAATTAATTAATAGCTTCACTCAAGGCCACTGAGAACAATGAGGTCATGCACTTTGATTTTAACAATCTGAGGAGGTGTTTGGAAGAGTCAGTATCTTTAAATGCGACGAATGAAGTTAAAACAAAATGAAAAGATTCCTCAAAATTATATTTTGAACAGTGTCGACAAATCTTAGAGGCAGAGTTCTGACCGATCTGCAGGGATATCAAATTTAAAGAAAATAAAACTAAACTGTTGAATTAATAAATATCATGTAAAACAATTACAGAGGTTTTTTGGAGTCTAGTCAAACATTTCTTTCATGGGTGAGGTGGCATAGTTATGTATGGAAGCCCATGTGATGAAAAAAAAAANTAAGTCATTTTTTTAAGATACTAAGTCATTATTTTAAGATAAGTAGCCTATGTCATTATTTTGAGATACTAAGTCATTATATTAAGATACTAACTTAAGATACTAAATTATATTTTAGAAGGTTTCTCATCATAATGACTTACAGGATGTTTTTTTTCATCACATTGGCGGAAATGGGCTTCCGTACATAATAATGCGCGCTGGCTCACTGACGTTGTCTCGGGGGACACCGGCATGTAGCAGCCATCATCATTAATAACATCTGTTACACCTGTGTGTGTTTCCTGCTCTGACAAGTCTGAATGTCTGCTGCGAAAAAAGTCTCAGAAATTAAACTCAGCATTTGAAACACTTCAGACGACGAGTTTTCTGACGGACAGTGAAGTGTCCAAATATGGATTATTTTCACCCTTTGATATGTGGCTGACCGGTTATTAGCCTCATTAGCTAGCTAGTTAAGAGTTGTGAAAACTTGCAGACTTCTGTGTAACGTTTACTAGTGAGCGACCTACTGCTGGAGAAACTTGTTCATGTGGATGAATTTGCTTCCACATGAGGAAGAAAAAGGATATTTGCATCCAGCGGGTGTTTCGGCCACACACCCGGAAACGACACAAACTGGACTGGCAGCGGCTCCATCTTTGAAACTTTGTGAAGCTCAACAACAGGTGAGTTTTTAAACATTAATTGTGAGTTGGCAGCGACACTGTATTTCTTAATTTATTGTAGATTTAGATGGACATACAGGCTAATTTATTGACAGCATTTGGTTACATTTGATGTGTTGTTGAGTGGTTGTTAAAAGTTAATCTCTGGCATTGTTCATGTATTGTCACAGCACCTGCATGTGTTGTTGTTGTTGTTGTGTGGGTACTTCAGGTGCATTTCTAATATCTCTGGTTTTCTTGACTTTATTGCAGGAGTGGATCTCAGATGTTGTACTTAAGTACTGTAAAAGTAGTAATACCACAGTGTGGAAATATTCTGTCACAAGTAAAAGTCCTGCATTCAAAATTTTACTTAAACTTACTCTGTGGAGTTTTTAACTGATTATGAAACAGTCTCAATTTAATACTGGTGCCTCTATATGACCTACATAAGCAAACGAGACCAACAGCGAGAAGAGTGGCTATTTCTGTTAGTTTCTAATAGTTATTCTTAATGCCTGTCACCGGGTCGTATTTTTCCGCGAAATCAGACGAAACAGCGCTGGGGTTTGCTCTGGCTGAATCAGAGTTGCTTCAGCCACTAATTGAAGGTCCGTCTCCGGAGCTGTGGCCCGCTCTCCTCCCGGCGAAGTAGTCTCCATGCAGCGGGGAGTGAAGCGGAAGGAACATGTAACCTAGCGTTAGGTGAAACACTACCGCCTTTGTCCACAGGGACCGCCAGAATCAACACAAAATGAAAAGTTCCATCGAGCTGCTTTAAGTAAAATACAAAAATATTAGCATCAAAATATGCTTAAAGTACCAAAATTAAAAGTCCTCGTAATGCAGAATGGCTCATTTCAGAATAATAAATATTATATTATTTAATTATAATTATTGTTGCACTAACGTGTACATCACTTTAATGCTGCAGCTGGTAAAGATGAAACTAATTTCAACTACTTTATATACTTTGTCTGCTGGGTAGCTTGTGATTTTTTTCCCCCCCAGGGATCAATAAAGTTTTATCTTAATCTATAATATTACATCATAAATTATTTGTTGATTATATTTTGTATTATTAATCTGAATCTGCAAAGTAACTAGTAACTAAAGTTATCAAATAAAGGTAGTGGAGTAAAAAGTACAATATTTGCCTCTGAAATGTAGTTGAGTAGAAGTATGAAGTAGCAGAAAAGGGAAATACTCAAGTCAAGTACAAGTACCTTAAAAATGTACTTAAGTACAGTACTTGAGTTAATGTACTTAGTTACTTTCCACCACTGCTTTATTGACATCTAAATGCGCCCCTTCTGGTTTCTGACCTGCTGTGAGAAAACTCTGAATAAGTTTTGATGATTTCTGACTCTTATCTGATGGTTTTTGTGTAGCATTAGATGCTGTACATGTATAAAACTATGGATCTAATGCTTCCCCAAAATAACTACAGATGCTACACATAATTATCAGTTGTATATTTGTATACTGTAGATTTAATGAAAATGCTGTAGTTTTGGCAATGTATCTGTTACACCACTGTCTTGTCACTCCACTGTTTTCTCTCATTACTTACATTACATTTTTATTGGTGACAAATGTGTAGGAGTCGATCAGCTGATGTGTGTCCAAATCATAAAGGTGAAACAGTCTTTTTGTTGCAGAAGCTACCCCATCACTGTAAATGAATAAACATTACAACATAAATCACAGCAGGGTGAGGACATGATGGGCATTTGTAGAAATATGGCCCACACTGAAATTTATCATCACTTTTGGTGAAAAGTACTTGAATTACAGTAATGTACTTACTAAAATGAATAAAAGTGGTAGCTTTTTGTCTTAAACTTGTAAAAATAGAGAGAAGATAATTGACGGATGCTGTGCAATAATCTACAAACATGAGAGTACTAATCAAAATATTAGCTTAATGAAAAAAAAACATATTTCTCACCTCAAATTCTGTTACAATCCTGCACATTACACACAGCCCTGAAACTATAGTGAGTTCGCAACACAAACGTATATGATACAGTGTTGAACACACCACCACTGCTCATGGCAACCATCCCCGGTATCCCCTAATGTTGTGGTAGGTTTAGATGTAGTGGGATTAATCTGGTTTGGTCTGATTTTAACATGACAATTGTAGTCAAATAGGATATCGGAAAAAGTTTAAAGTGGGCATCTCAGGTCTTGAGTTGACCTTTCATAACAAAAAGACCATTTCTTCAAGATCATTTCCAACAGTGACGTGGCCAGTCTGAGAGAGAAACTGGATTAAGGGCTTTGACTTTGACGTCCTGTGACTGAGGATGATGTATGACGTTCACGCTGCTGAAACAAATAGGTGTAGCTGACACAAATGCTCTATTTATTTTCAATTAGACTTGTTCATATTGCGTTTCCTCCGAAGGCCCAGACGACAAAATCAATACCTCATCCCTGCAGCGTCTCCTCTGACAGGAGTATCAGTCACCTTTTTACAGTCGCCCTATTTCATTTGAACACTGTAGTTTTGTTTGATTTTGTTTGTTTTTTTAACAATGTATAAGAGATGTGATTTTTATTAGGTTTCAAAGGTTGAAGAATGTACTGAAGTGATGTGATACATGATAGAAATAACTTGACAGGTGTATAGAGATGATTCCAGCAATTTATTTCAATGAACAAAAGAATACTGCACAAGATTGCATCAGCAGAGGTTTATGCATAGACTTTGATTCTGAAAATATTATACACATATAATTTTTTTTTTATTTAATAACCTCTCTGCATTTTCATAAACACTCTTATATGGCATTCTGATAAATTCTTCACTATTTAGTACAGAATTTTTGTCAGATGTTTATGTATTTCTTTCTTCCTTTTTTTGATATGTTCCATACATTGGTGTGGAGAAAAGATTTGTTGAAAGTCAAAGCAAAAACATCGCAACTCTGAATGCCACTGCACTGCACACACTACAAGACTTGTCCACTGTGAAACACTATGGCTGCATTCAAAAATGAAATAAAAGGGACTCTCGAACAAAAAAAGAATATCAAGATTAGCAAATACAGAACCAACAATAGGTGTTGAAATTATTTAGCAGCAGTCTCAGAGAGAGAAAGAGAGGAGAAGACAACAAACTGTTGGCAAATGACAGCAGAAGCTCTGGCAATTTCTGAAATTTCTTTCAAAGTTGGATAAAAATGGCTGCAGTGATAAACTAGGTCCCAGTGATGTAATGGAAAAAAAAATAGGTTAACTGTAACCTCAAGTTGGTGATTTTCAGATGACAAACAACCACCAAATCTGGACAAAAATCAATAATATTTTCATAAAAGCATAAATTTCTGTTTTTATTTTCATTAAAATTCTAATTACTGTAATGCAGACTATGAATTTATGGCATTAAGATTCAATTCAGCAGCCGGGTAAATTAGGTTTAGGTGGGTTTACCCTCCAACTACATCCATGCTAGGCCCCAAGCTGTCCCATTAACTTCCAGTGGTTCCCGTGGGCCTACAGTACAGGCTACGCACATTTCTCTGTCAGGGATTCAGTCCATCGCACGGCACTTTCCTCTGCGGTGTTCGGCCTGGGACATCGAGGAGACAAGTCTCTTATCAGGTTAGCTTTGGAGAGAGCTGAGGGAGCCGCCGCTGCGCTGCTGACTACATGTTCTTGTACATGGAGCGATCTCTGGGGAGCTGGGGCTGAGTCGCTGTCAGCTTCAGGTGGAAGTGGTAGACTGTGAGCGTGATGACGATTATGAGGGCCAAAATGAAGCCTAGAATGAGGGGGAGGGTCTCCTCCAGGCGCTCCCGCTGGTCGGTGATGCACTTGTAGGCTGCAAAAAGTGGAATAATAAACACAGTCAGCATGGTGAGGTGACTGAACATGACTGACAAGGGTCCCAGAAGACGGGTGTGTAGATTCATTCAGAATTCATGCGTGTCTTTTCGGGCTGGGTGATAAATCAGTTTTCTTTTCTAATGCCTTTCAACGGTAATTGTATCATGATGATGTGATCATGTCATGTTATCATTCTATAAAATTCATGTCTAAATTAGGCCAACTAGGAATTATTTTCATTATTTTTTAATTTGCTGATTGTTTACTAGATTAATTTATTAGCTGTTTAGTCTAAAAATAGAGAAAAATCCAACTCACAATTTCCTGAAGCCTAAGTCGATGTCTTCAGATTTATTGTTTTGTCTGACCAGGGGTCCAAAACCCAAATATATTCAGTTTACTATTGTGAAGGATTAAAGACACCAGCAAATATTCACATTTGAGAAGCTGGAACCAGTAAATTTTGGGCATTTTTGCTTAAAAAATTACTTAAATGATGAATCGAGTGTAATAGTTGCATATGAACTTTTCTGTCACTTGACTATCGATTAATCGAGTAATCATTTCACTTCTTGTTTAATTTAATGATTCCAATTTAAATTACTAAGTAACTGAATGAGTTGTTGAAGTTTTGTGTTACACATGTAAGTGCGTACAGTGGAATATTATGAATTGCAGTGAACATCAAGTTGATCAGTTTCTTTCTGTCTTGGCTGTCTTCAGTAGTTGTAGATTGTATGAACCACACACTCATCATGTGACGGGTTTAGTCAGGCATCAGTATAGGCCGATAGAGGTATGCGTACCTTATGTGCAGCGTGCATACAGTAGTTGTGTGTGTGGTACATTTCTGTGAGTAGCATGTGTGTGAAGAACAGAGGTAGCGTTTGTGTGTATGTTCGCACAGAAGCAACTCCTCCTGAGGTTTTTATTTGCAAAATGACACAAATGTCACACCGATGCTTCTTCTCTTTTTCAGTTATACAGTTAGTCACGCGCAGTTTTTTCCCCTCTTATGTGCTCAGTTAAAGGCACGTTAGCACGCACACACATCTTAATCTTCATACATGGGTATTTGTAAGGAGGAAGGAGGACACTCAAACCACATGGCTGCACGGTATGTGCATGTGGTTTAAAGTTGAAGGTGTTTCTCCCTGTGGACAGCAGTAATGCACACTAGGAGGAAGGCAGTGAAGCATAGCACAGCCTAGTTTACAGGAGCTCAGAGCAAATGATTCTTCCAAGGTGATTGGCTTCAGAGGACGACCCAGGTACATTGAGTATGTCTATAAAAGCTGCATTGAGGACAAGGATATGACTGCACTCATAAAGTCCTAATGACCCCCACCCCTTCTCTCTCTCTCTCTCTCTCTTTGCATCTCTTTCATCTCTCTTGCATCCCCACCCCCTCTTTTTTCTTTTGTTACCCTGTCTCCCTCTCTGCAGCCCTATGTACTCCTCATACTGCAGCAATAAACCCCCTAGAGAGGTGTGTGTGTGTGTGTGAGTCAGAGAGAGAGATAGATGTAAAGTTGTAACACCCTCACCCCCAGGATTTCTCATCATTATCATCATCATCTCTGTTCATAATGTGTGACTAGACGACAGTGGCAGTGTGTGGCAAAGGTACTTTTCGTGGCAGTGTTTCTCAAAAAAGGTTTTGTAGGTTGTTCTTACGTTCGCTGAACATGAAGTCAGAGGCTATGTCGAAGGGCTGGATCTGGATGTCATACATGGAGACGGTGATGCCCTTCTGGTGGTCGCTTGAGATGAGGGTGAGAGTCTGCTGCGCTGTGCACACAAAGGAGCGCCCGGCGGGGGTCACCAGGGCCGACAGGCGGTGGGTGCTGGCTGTGTGCTTCCCAGCTGGAGAGAAAGGATGAGTCATGAATGAATATGAAGCATGAAGCCATAATAATGTAGCCAGGTTTAAGTGGCTTGTGTGTGCACGACTGGCCACCATGTAGGCCTATGTGAATGCAAATATCATAATTTATTTTGATTTTCTAGATAGAATTTGGGTGGATACACTGCAACCAAAAGCAACAGAAACAACAAAATGACAGGAAAAATTATAAAATAAAAAACAAAGAAACAAAAAAAAGTAAAATATTTCAACTTGACAATAAAATTATAAAAACTGAATTTTAATTTATGAAAGAAGTTATGTGGCAAGTTCATTGGAAGAGATCCGACACAAAACGGATTGGTGCTCCCGTTTTGTTTTTCATAATGTAATAATGTTAATAATAATAGTAAATTATTATTATTATTATTATTATACAATTTTATTTATTAATACGAGTATTTTTCAGCTAAAAGGCATGCTGTAACTCAACCACGCACTATCTAAAATCTGTGATAATTCCAGAAAAAACTCTCCATACACGTGGGCGAAAATCCTAAATCCATGCATGAATCAACCCTCTAATTCCAGCTGAATGCAAATGTGAGATGAATGAGAGCAAGTTGCGATCAAAGCAGGCGGGATGGAAATGTGCTGAGTAGCTACTGTACACAGGCTCGGCGGGAAGACTCACGGTTGTACGCGTTGATGAAATGCGATGTCTCCGAGGTGTCATAGACGAACTGGACCTTGCTAATCTTCCACACCTCGACGCCCTTGTCACGGAACTCCTGCAACAAGCAGAGAGACACACAAGCGTCAAACTGGGTTTTTCCACTGCGCGGAGAGGGCAGGTTGGCCTACACTTTGCGAAAAAATGGCCAGCTTGCTCCTGTCCACTATTGAAATCTTAAGAACAGGAATACATTCGGACTAAAATATATTCCCATAATTAAGGACATCAGTGCAAGGATGACATAGTTCCACTATGAGTAATAGAATTTAAGGGGGGGAAAAAAGCCAAAATGTGACATAAATTTGAAACTCAAACTGTTCGTTCATGTCAAACTGCTCAACAACAATAAGTGCCAAGTGCCAGTAAATTGGTGAAAACGTGATTTAGGTGATGTATAGCGACGTGTTGGCGTCTTGATATTTCCAGGAGATGATTCAGACTTTTTTTTATTGCATGTGATGTTACAGTATATACATTACTGCCGTTTCCCTTGACGCTTTGTCGCCCACCTTAGAGAAGTAGATGCGGAGGGTGTAGGCGTTGTTCTTCCAGGTTATGTGGATCTCTGACTCCGTGCTCCCACATTCCCCCTCGATTTCTGCACCGCGGGGCAGAGTGAACGACGCCTGCTCGGTGATCAGCTGCAAAAAAGATAGAACAAGCACGTGTAAACAGATGACAGATGGGGACAGATTACGGACTGTAATGTCGCTGGAGGGAGTTTTTCGCATTAGCATTCCGTTTTTTACGCACGAGCTTTGCAGTGTAACCAAATATCCAGAAAGCAGGTAGGATTGTTTGAATGAGTTGTTCTTACAAGCACAAACAAAGAAAAGTCCATTTAATTAATGATAAAAAGTTTAATATAGAAAAATGTTTCCTTTTCCTGATGATGCGTCTGTGAGACTCAGCATTTTACGCACGACTGAACAATACAAAAGCAGTTTCCAAATACAATTCGAATGTACTCAAAATACATTTTCCTTATTAATAAGAGCAAAAACAGTCAAATCGAATAAATGACTGAATATTTTGCATGAAAAACACATTTCCCAGTGCTACAACCACCTTTACGCACAACGTGAACCCTTCAACACAAAGCAACAATTTATGCAGCCTACATGATTGAAACAGCCAGTGCGTTTCATTTTTTTAAGCATCCACATGCATTAAAATGCACGGGGGGGGATTCCTTACGTCTATCCCGTTGAGCGCGAGCACGTCATATGGCACGAGGAATTTCACGGCGAACTCCACCATCAGGCATGTTGTGCCGTTCTCCCGGACCGCGAAGATGGCTTTGTCTGGGTTGTTGGAGAGCCCGGACAGGTTCTCCCCTTCCTGCTCCGCCAGCACCACGGACAGCGCCAGAACACCTGACCCCAGAACAGAACAGAATATTGGTGGGGGGCACTTATGTCAACGGGGTAACAGATGGGGCACACAAACACACTCACGCACACACATGCGAAAACGTGCAGAATCAGCAGGAACAGCGGCGTAATGGGCTAGTCTGAGTTTGGCTGAACGTCCCCCGCACCTTTAGATCACTGGCATATCACCTTTGTTTCCTCACGGCAAAGTCAAAATCAGGTTAAAACACTGGAGAATGAAATCTGCAGTATCAGGGGAGCAACAGCACGCCACTGGCTGCAGTCTAAACAACGTCAGGAAGTGATGGACTGCAACTCTGATCATGTTTGGACGACTTTTATATTCATATGAGGAGGAAATAACAGGTGAAATATGCCAACAATGTAAGAACACGCACACACTCTGTCATGCCTTAACACGCAAGGCACGCACGCACACACACACACACACACACACACACACACACACTCACTGCAGTGAGGAGTCACGACAACAGCACACACACACACTCACTCTCTCTTACCAAAAACACCTAGCAGCAGAAGTCGGACACTCTCCGTGGTGCTGAAACCGAGTCGTCCCATCGCTATCAGCTTCCCCAGCGCTGAAAAAAAGGGGGCTAACTGACTGGGCAGCCTGTGCTGAACCCACCAAAAGAAAAGAGAGAAAGAAAGACGGAGAGGGGAGGCGGGAGAGAAAAAAAGGGAAAAGAGAGAGAGCGAGGAGGGATACCTCTACTCAGCGCCCATAAGTCACGCTCAGATCATCGTGAATGCAGCAAAAAAATGTCTGTCTCCAGGTTGGACGTGAGATCCGGTTTGCTCTGCAGAAGCAGCCGGCTCCGAGGAGTTCTGGCAGTCCAAACCGACCTCCCTCTCCAAGGTTGACAGGGTTTAGCCCAGTGACAGCTGCAGGACTGAGCTCCTTCTGCGCATTATTAACATCGGGAATAATGGTCCTTCTTGAAAGAAAAAGTCCGTCACCTGAATTTGCCTCTTGTAAGAAAGGACTCGGCATGCAGTCTCAGTTATTCCCGCAATGCTGTAGTCTCCATCTCTGTGGTAGCAGCTGTAGGCTGGGCTGAAATGATGTATGTCTGGAGGGAAACGCCGACAACACCCCCTCCCTCCCTCTCTCAAACTCCACTTCTGCAAGGTTGCAGCTGAGAGTTTGTGAGAATGGGTGCTGCAAAAAATCTCTTCATCTTACATAGAGACTCAAAATCCTCTTTTAAATGTATTATTCGATGGATCGGGATTTTGTAGCATTTACTGACAAACTTGTTTTGTATAAGGATCTTTATTGAGAAACGATTCAGAAGTTATGACACAAGTGATCCTGGCACTGGAACCATTAGGACATCATTTTTTCTTGCTTTACGAATTGTCATTTTGAGACTAATTAACATAACTGGCATTTAAGACCAGACTAAACTACACCCTTATTGACATGTTGGGTAGAACTACACCAAAGCCTGACTTGTTATATCTTAATAATTTAATAATTTGTGCTCACCTATAAACCAAACCTCGCAATCAGAACAAAAACAACATACTGACCCTTTTTTGAAAATGTACTGTAAATACTGTTCACAATAATGGTCTCTGATTCAGTGCCTCTCTCTCACCCACCCACCCACCCACACACATACACACACACATACACACACACATATCCAACACAGGACACCGTATTTATTTCAGATAGTGAGACTTTATTCACTGTTAGCAACCATTAAAATCCCTCATTGAAGATGACAGACCACTGATGTGCTAACACATACAGAGAAATATGAAAGATTGTAGCACAACACAAGTAAATGCTATGAGTATGAAATAATTTATATAATTTATTGCACATCACCCCTCCACCTTCGATGTAACCCCCACCCACTCCAAAAGGAGTGGCAAATGCTGCTGAACACAGGAGCATCCATATACACTGAAACCAGAAGTTAGGCATTGCGTTTCACTCTAGCTGCGGTATCCAGCTGGCAGGTGCTGGCATTTACGCACATAGTTTACGCAAAGTAGCCTACTTTGAATCGCTGGTTGTTTTCCAGTTATTCAGTCGTAGTTAAAAGTCTTTAGATTACTTTTTTTTCTCCCTCTATCCTTCGGTTGATAGTATTCGGCTGAAAATGGCAGAAACTTTCGCAGGGGCGGATGTATTGTCACCACTCTGTTGTTTTACAGTAACGAGAATATTAGACGTCGACGCTGTTGGATGTTCTGATCACTTGCAGGGAAGGCATTTTGAGTTTTGAAGGTCAGTGAGGATCACAAGACGCATTTTGGAGGTGAATTTAGAAAAGCAGAGTAATTGAGTGTAACAGATTATGCTGTTATTATGTAACTAGGTCTAAAAGTAACGTTAAAGTCTTAAGATTAGTGGCGGTTAAGTAAAGACAAACACTTTTTACGCATGACGCACTGTGGTTTTTAACAGTTTGGCATTCTGGAATGAAAGTCAAACTCGCACTTGACGGAGCTGATGCTGTCGATGCTGGGTTTACTGCCCACCTGGGGATGTTTTATGCTCTGAGGAAAAGTTTCTGATCGCGGCATCCGCCGTGAAGTCAACACCGGATCCTCCAACTCTTTCACGTCCTTTTTAAACTCCGGGGAGGTTAACCGACGCAAGAGTTTGTTGCTCAACACCGAGAAAGTCGTGGTTGAAGTAGAGGCAGCTGCTGCGGTAAACTGAAGAGGTTCAGCCTTGCAGGGAGACGCCTCGCGCCTCCTCACGGTTCTGGATTTACGCAAAGGCACCAGTGTGCGCTCCGGAGGAGTGGGGCTGAGGATACTGGTTGGCAGACTCCATCTTTTCTGGTAGTAGCTTTCGTGAAATCTGTGCACACCGAAATCTAACATTTTTGATTTTTCTGTCCCAGGTTCGTTCTCACTTTTGTTGGTAAGAATGGGAGTCAGTAAGATGCCCAGGGCGGAGGGCGCGCTGGGTTTGGGGGTGTTTCTGCTGGGCCGGTGTGAGAATAAAGTAGATTTTTGAGTCTCACAGCTCTGTATAAGAGGGGGGAGGTGATCATCAGAGGTGGTCAGCCTTTCCCCAGTTTTAGGATGCTTAGAGTAGGGAGAATGGTCGGAAGTGCGCGGAGGGGGTTTAGGGGTTAGGACTCCTGAGAAGACCAGTTCCTGTGGAGGCGAGGAGGAGACATCATTCTCTCTTTCAAACTCCTCTATAGAGTCCATCGATGGCAACCGAATCTGCTTTATCCGAGGTCTTGTTTGCCAAGTGCAATTTTGAACCAATAGGCAATCCGCATGGTTACACGTTTGGAGGACCTCAAGTTTGTTCACTAAATGTCCAACTTTCCTCTCAAACTTGTCATTCACATCACCACATCCCAAACTAAATAGCGGCTGCGCATTTCCCTGAGCGCCTCCCACAGCGTCGCGGCCCTTCTTGGGGTTGTTGGTGAGCGCAAAGATGCATTCTGTGTGCCCGAGAAACTTTGCCACCTCAACAGCAGAGTTGCCAACTTTATTCTGTCTGTCTATCTGAAGACCCAGCCTCTTGAAAGCTCTTACCAAAAACTCAACCACAGGGGAGTGACCTGCTACGGCGGCGTACATTAGCGCAGTGTTCCCCCAGGCGTCCACAATCTCCGGGTCTGCATTGTTTCGGACCAGGATCTTCACAGCATCCAGGTGGCCTTTCTCGCAGGCGTAACTGAGCGCGGTGCGCCCGTCGTCGCCCTGACAGTTGACATTGGCCCCTCTCTGAAGTAGAAGCTCTACAAACTTACACCGAGCCTGACTATCAGGGAGCAGGATAGAGGAGATGAGGGGAGTCTGCGCGCCCTCTGTTTTGGAGTCCACGATTTCCCCATCCAGCGCGTCCAGAACGAACCTGGCCAGGTGGACTTTATCCTTGGACATCGCCTCCAGGAGGATCTTGGTGCCTGTTTGGCCATCAGACTTCCCCTGAGCCTTGAGCATGATTCTGAAACGTGTCAAAAACTTATCGGAGAAGGGTCATCTTTCTATAATACGGGAGCAGGTTTGGAAACCTCTCCCCCAAACGAATGCTGACAAAACAAACCCATCACTCCTGTTATATAGTGAAGCGGGAAGCCATGGAGTTGCCGGGCAACGCAAACATAATTACCGCGCTTTGTTCGTCTTTCTCATGGAAATACTTTGCTTACAGTATAATGACAATTAAGAGCTTCAGCGCTGGAGCCGCCTGTGTTCAAGAGTGGATCTGGCATATGAATCCATCCCGCACTTGTTGAATGTGATCACACAGCAGTGGTCATTGTTTGGGAAATAAGTGCGGGGGTGGTGTGTGCACGCGCGCGCTGCGCACTCCCGCTATTAACAATAAATCTGGCCTGCAGACACAGTGAGACCCCTCTCGAGACATTTTCAATACACAACGATCAGATGTCAGCGGGAACACACTGAGGGGATGAACAATCTCTATTGTTGGCAGTAGAATAATGTTTTAATGAGCCAAAGACGAGATGAACTGTCATAGAAATATCATTTGTGGTGCTGTTAAAGTACACAAAGCCCTTTTAAGCACCTTATTTAAATATTCCTGCAACCCCCAAAACACCACACTTTGAAGAAACACAAATGAGCCACGTGGTTATGTCCCATTTTACACCTGGATTTATTGGTACACATACTATAAAACAGTATTAAAGGAGCTGGATAACAACAGTATTTTCATTGCTTTAAGTTCAACAATACAATATAAATACAAAAACACGCACAGAATGGTTTGTTGACAAGCTACAGTTCAAATAGAAAACAAAGAGGAGATACAGTAGAAACTGAGGAAATCAAATCGGTGACGTTGCTCTGCAAAAATAATCTGCTTTTTTTTTGACAAACTAGAGAGCCAAAGGTTACATGTAATCACACAACAGAAACATTCAACTAGTGCAAAAAAGCCTCTAACAAACATAATAATCTTAAACTACACATTATATCTAATATATATAATATATATATTCATTTATTTATATATATCTTCATATAAATAACCCCTTAATTTGGCATTTTATCATTCATAAAATAATTTTAACATCCTAACAGACACTGAGTGGCACATTTGAAAGCGATGGAATAAAATTTAAAAGCACTTTTACTCGTTTTATCTCTGCACTAGATATGTGGTGAGAGCTTTATACTGTGTTGTGTGGTGCAGTAAGGGCAGACTGGAAAACAGAAACAAAAAGAACAAAGAAAGAAAACCCAGTGGTTGATAAATGTCTTTCCCCAACATCCAACAGACCCACTCTTTCCCCTGAGCCCTTGTATGACAGAACACAGTTGGTCAAAAAGCAAAATAAACTACATACATTCCAGTATATACAAGAACATCCCGTCTACCCTTTACATGTGTTACAGCAGAATAAAACAACAGAAAAAATCTTTTTAAAGGCCAAAGTACCTAGAGGTGCTTTTATCCCCGTGTTTTTGTGTGTTTTCATATCATCATAATTATGATTTTTGTCATTTTGGTCAATCTTTGTTAGTAATATGCCATGCAATGTGAATGCCTGGCATGATCATAGGTGCACAAATACTGCAGTACCCTCTGGATTACTTCATGTCACATTTCTTTCTCTGCAGTGGCTTTTTGTCCAGCAGTGTCACCAGGGTTGCGTACAATAGTGCTTCCTCAAGCCATGTGTCGTCCCATTAACCGCAACATTTAGAGGGAACCTGTTTGGGACACCGGCCTTGTCTGAAATCCCTGGTGTGGATAGGTGTGTGGCAGCCATGTCACAGGCTTTGTTACAAATCTGTTATAATTATTCAGTCTGATCTCCCCTGACCAAAGGCCAGCAGGGAAATGATGAGGATTACAAGCTGAGGTCGCTAACGCACAGTCAAGAAGCTATTAAGGGAGCACTTCACTTCAACAACGCCTTAATGAGTGGGATGCTGACGAGACGAGGTGGCTTTGACTTCTGTCTGCCAAAGTTCTTGTCTGATGGTGAAGGGCCGGTCAATTAAAACAATGTATTACAGCAGAATTAATATGCTGCCAAGAATGGATTCATTAGTTACCAGTGTATTACAGATTTGGCACAATTTTCACAAGAGTTTCAAGTGCAAAACTCCTTAATGCAAAGACCCATTTAAATCCTACTTAACCTTTGACTTACTGGTGAATGCTCCCTTTATTATATCATCTATTTTCAATTAGATGTTGTAACTACTCATGTCATTTGCTTGGTTTGTAGGGATGCAACAATTTTATTACTACATTAAAGGCTAAAAAAAGCAACCACATTTTGGTTGCTATTACTGTTAATATTTTTGCCTATACTGCTTTTGGTTGCTGCTATTGTCCTGATTCATTCTCTGTATTTTGTACACCTTAAACTTTGAGGAAATCATGTGTTTTTTCATCTTTTTTTTGCATAGTATACATGATTTTGAGCCCAAAATTAGGAGTATAAAATGTTGAGTTTTGCAGGTGTAAACTTGTGATGATTGAGCACAAGCAATTGTAAAAAAANAAAAAAAAAAAAAAAAAAAGACTGTGCTTCACTTTTATTTGAACATAATGTTATTTACAAGTAAAAGTGAAGCACAGCAGTTACACAATCTCTTGGGTATTTCTTAGTAATTAAAACAAAATCTGACTGAGAAATCGGCCATAACAATCAAAGTGAACATCAATCCATCGTGATCCCTTTATAGTCTTCTGACTCAGCAAGATAATAAGCCTTTTTTAAAGTGAGCTGTAACATTGTTGAACAACAAAAAAGTCAGTAATACATGTTTGTGAAATCACACAACTTGAATTGTGGGAATAGGTGACACGGGGGGGGGGTTGCCACTCCGTCATACAGTGATTTTCTTTTTTTTAAATACATTCTTACTGAAATACAGAAAACCTAGAGTAGTGCACTGCTACATTTTCCACATTGTTATGATGGCCTATCACATACAAAGTGCTCAGGACAGGACTGGTGTGTAGCATACAGTGTATTTCACAAAGTTTATTCATTTGTGCTGAATTGACATTAAATCTTATACATATTCTTCTCCCCTCTTCCACGCTGTTTCTGGAGCAGTTAATCGGGTACCGATTTTTAAAAAAACAAAACAAACAAGTCAAAAAGGGGAATGGATATCCACTTCCCGTGAGTGAGCGTGTTTGTGTGTGTGTTGTGTTGTGTGCGTGCGTGTGTGTGTGTGTCCACCAATAGCTGCAGCTTGTGTTGCCCGTACGACGCAGAGAACATTGAAGGTGATATAAAATTTAGATCTACATACAGCGGAGGAGGGGATGCGTCTGACTCTGTGTTGCTTCATCTCCGAGGTAACATTTCCCCTCTGTATAAGTGGTTAAACCCCCTGTCGAACAGTGACAAGCACCAATGGCTCAGTGGTATGAAGTTAGTGGGCGGGGTAGGGTTGCAGAAGCTGAGTGGTGGGGAGGGCTACTGTGTGTTTGTGTGTGAACAGAAAAGTGCAGAGACAGTGATGTAGGCAGGGTTAACGTCTCTGGGTTGTAGAGGGCTATCCGTGGTGGAGTGTTTCTGCACCTGCGTGTGTGTGTGTGTGTGTATGAGTGTACGTGTGTGATTGTGTCGGTCTCAGTCGCTCACACCACCGTGGCAGGTCTGCGGTCCATCTCCTCCTCCAACTTCACCATCTGCTGCATGTCCTTGGCCTTCGAGGAGACAGAAAACGTAGTTAGACAAACGCATAATAATCACAAGGATCCTCCTTTTCTTACCAATTTTGACATGTGCAAGTCTGATATTCAGTTATAAGTTCTGAATGTTGTATTGCTCATCAGTTTATCAGTTAGAGGCAAATCTGTTTTAATAATAGTAATAGTATTAGTAATATAAACCACATGCTTAGGAGTGACGTGTAACTGTTGCCAGAAAATGTCTGCAGTAGGACACTGTCACATACTATGAAAGCAAATGAATATGAGCTGGAGTGAAAGCACAGTGGGGCAGGTTGGGAGCTGGCTGTTTTTTGCTTAGTAATAGCTGGTGAGTCATGGTGATAAATGACTCAAGCTGCTAGTTGGCACTGCTGACAGAGCTGCAGACTAAAAATGTGGGAATGGGATTTCACAATACAAAGAAAAATTAATCACTTTCTTTCTTTCTTTCTTTCTTTAATCTTGCAATCTCTTCAAAGACAGGCCTGTCGTGTACTATTTCCCTGCTTTACTCTGTGATGATTCACCTCAAGAGTGCTCATTATAGTAGTCATTTAAATGGCAGGAATAAAAAAAAAAACAGATTGTAACAGGCTCAGCAGAAAACTGAGGTGAGGGAAAAAAATGAGCAAAGAGGTAAGAAGGGAAAGAGATGGAAGGAAACATGATCACTAAGTGGTGCACTGCACAGAGTTGAGTGAGATGGAGATGCCTACCTTGAACCTGTTTGTTTGCATGGTGTGATTTCAAAAGCTGCGCCGGAAGAAGCAAATCATATTGAAAACAGATGAATATGTGCATACATGTAAGACATGTACAGGTAACGGAGTGTGGCAGATGGCAAAATAAAACATGGAGATATGAGACCTTCATATGCAAAGTGAACTATACTTTTTATAGAGTTTCTACTATTAAGTGTACTTTCTACTACTGAAACACTTAAGTACAAAGCTATGTTACTTTATGAAGAAACATGCAACAGTAAGTCGTCACAAGAGAGTTGAGACTTTGATTCTTTAATATGGACTGTGTTTATTCTTTGGGACCGACAGTGTTGTTTCTCTTTAGAGTCCCTTGAGGCAATTCTGATACCAGCTACGTGGAACACTTCCTGCAAAACTAATTACAGTTTACATCACAAATGATACAAACTGCAGCCATTATCTAGGGAAGAAATCAGCCAGAGAACTGCACCGGTCCCCAGTCTCGAGTCTCAGTTACACTTCAGAAGCCGGCGGAGCACAAAAAACCATAAACTGAGAGATGATCTGGTTTATGCAGGATGTGGGTCTAATAAATGCTGTGGTTAGACATTTCAGAAGTTGAGATGGAGAACAGCTGATGGCAAGTTGGATGGCAGCCATACCAGTTATCTTTAGTAATTTCAACAGTATATTAGCAAGTGAAGTTCTGACTGTAAGGTTCGTTTTCTTTTATTTAGTGTTTAGTGTTTACCTGCTCATTGAACTTCTCCAGTTTCTCCAACTGTTCTCTCTGGTTTTTCTCTAGCTGCTCCATCTCCTTCTGATGCTTCATGGCCAGCTGCAGACACACCAGAGGCAAAGACAACACATTATGACCATACAGTTACTGTAAATACTATAAATAAGTAGAAACCTTTATCACTTGAACACTGAGTCTCAGGTCATGACTAAATCTCAAAGATGACTGAAAACAGTGGTTTTGTCTTGATGTGAGCCCCGGTGTTTGTTTTTTTAAAGAGAAAACAACATCACAAAAAAAATCAACCCAACCAATTTGCTTTAGATTCTTTTATGTGTTTTAGAAAATGTGCTGTATTGTTTTTCCCCGTGTTGTATTTGTACTGCTGATGTCCACACACATCGGGGGAGAGGCCCTGTGCACCACAGGACAAGTTGTGTCACATCAAAATCAAGTTTAGATTTTTGTTACTGTGATCAATCACGCTTAGATTATCGTCTAGATCACTGTTGTTAAGAAAGCAAAAAATGTTTATGTGCTTCATATCAGTATAAAAAAAACAAAGATTATATGTAGAGATCTTTTCTGTCAAGTGGAAATGCCTGTTTTTTTTTCAGACCAGTGACATATTTTTCTTTAGAAAGTGGGAATGTTTCCTTGTATTTATACTGTAAAATTAAACTATTGGAGTAGCATGTATTTGGTAGATTTTTCAGCTAAATATTTAAAAATGTAAATAGTGAACAACCTACCCTCTTCCTCTCATCCAGGAACTTCTTGGTGTTGCTGCTGTTTAACTCTCGCACTCTCCTAAATAGCAAAAAGATGACAGGACCATGGCGTTACCAAGTGGCACAAAACAATCACAACATAACAAGTCAACATGCAGCAGCCAAGTCAACTTACTACTGAATGATTGACATGATAACAGATAGATACAGTATAGTATGTGTGACCCACCTCTCTCTCTCTGCCTTGTTTTTTATGGTCTTGTCCTGGCTGATGGCTTTACTGTTTTCCATGGACATCTTCGCTTGGTTAGCACGCATCTCTTTGCTCTGCCTAAAATTGTGGAACAAGATGCCACATGTACTGTAAGGAAGGTTGATTACAACCAGCATTTACAACAACAGTAATACTTAGTTGTGACTTGGGGCTTCAGTTTACCAATTCAGAGGATTGCAGCCACTACGGGTCCGGTCACCTACAGTGAATGGGAGTACACGCATGCATCTGTATATGTGTGTGTGTGTGTGTATGGATGTGTGTGTGTGTGTGAGCCTCTCACCGTTCATGGATGAGTTTGAGCTGCATGGTCTGCTGCTCCTGGACAGTGGCCAGGAGTTTCTTGAGGTGTTCACACTGCTGTGTGACGTGGCTGTCCTTCATCTCCTGCTCCTCGCTGCTGTGACTGCTGATCAGCTCTGACCACTCTTTAGTGTGCTGTGCTGTGATGTCCTTTACCTGCACACACACACACACACACACACACACACACACACATATCACATATCACATCACATCACATCACAGATACACACCTCCGTCATTTATCCACAGCTGAGGCACTTGTCATCACAGCTAATTTAGCAAACTGGAAAGGATGGCAGTTTTGGGGTGAGAAGGTTTGTGTTACCTTGACTTTGTGATCGGCGACCAGCGTTTGGATTTTATCCTCCGTCTCCTTCTTCAGCTCTTGGCAGTTGTTTTCCCTGAGAGGAAACCACATACAGTGTACATATAAGTGATGATTTAAGACCATGCAAGTGCTTTCATCTTAAAAGAAGGAAGCCAATAGGATGGTTCAGGTTTTTAAGAGGCCTGTCTTTGTTGATCACAAACTAAGTTGTGTAAAAGTTATGTCCTTGGAATTTTTTATCTGACACTGTAGTCAAAAATGAATTATCTATCACTGAGGGTGGAAACTGACATTAGCAGACTGGTTTTCCTGAACCTGACTCTGGAATGTTTTTCCATAATGTTGAACATGTTTATTTTTCTCTCTTTTTTTCCCCCACTTACCCTCGTTTCTTAATGGCTTTCTCTAGTAGTTTCTCCAGGGTTGTCTTCTCCTTATCATGCTGGGACACCATCTTGTCCACCTGGGTGCAGTGGGCTTTCTGCATTGTATTTTGATCCTATTGGAAAAAAGAAAACATGTATCACTTGAGTATTTATTTATACTGTGGAAGTGCAGTTTTAACCGGTACCAAGACTGTATCAACCTCCTCCATGAGCAGATTTTGAAACCGAAGCAAAACAGGCAGCTGCATTACATAACTGTGATTATTATTTTACAACATTCATATGTTGTTGTTGTCTACATCGAATAATGAGCCAGCAGTCCTCTTTATTCAGTCAACAGATGGGTCTCGATGGTACTATTATACATGTGTTACAGAATAGGACTTAATAATGTGATAATTAATCAGCCACTATGAATGAGCCAGCACCCACCATGGTCTCTATGGTAAGCTCTGGTCAAAGGAAAAGCAACTTTAGCAAGTCTAATTTCTTACAAAACATTAATGATGTGGCTGCATCTATGTGTTTGTAATGGACAGATTGTGTGTTTCTGTGCGTGTGTGTGTGCAGGTGATGACGCAGTGGTCAGTGGGAGATGAAAGGTGTAGCCGGCCCCCTCGCTCTGTTCCTGCCCTCTGAGCATCAATGACGGTCCAGAATAAGCAGCAGCCTCTTTGCATTACCGACAGACAGGTCGGCGCTAAAACAATCACCCACCTTTGAGTGTTTCTTCTTTAAAGCGTTGAGCTCCTTCTGTTGCTTTTTAATCAATTTAAGGTACGTCTGCAGGAGGAGAGAAGTGTATTTATTTATCTTGTGCAGGTCATGTTAACAATAGCCTTTGAACATACCAGACTACGGGGGCATAATAACTCAATAATATCAATTTTCTGGTAGCATGTATATGGAACAGTCGTTACCTCTGAAGTATTTTATGAGGTAATCATTGGTACAAAGGGTGATTACAGTCGTTTCGTTTTACCATGAAAAAAACACAAAGTATTTACGAAATAATTACAGTTGTACAAAAGTTGAAGATTCTAAGAAATAGTGCTGTATTAGGTGCTTATAATTTTTACTATTTAGCTGTAGTAACTATATAAATATGCATAATTTTACCAGTAATTATAACACTATCGTAGTATTAAGGTATGGTCACATTACACTTCCATCCTACGAATATTCACCCCGTTTACTATTCACCTCTATTTGCAGGCCGTAAGACGGACAAATTCAAGCATTAACCTTTATTCAACTTTGACCAAGCGGATGTGCTCAGTCAGCCAGTAGAAACACTGATGAACTGTGTTTGGGAATGGAGAAGTTATTCTAGTGTGTTTTGTCACCGTATTTAGTATGTTGTAACACTACTAGACTACAAACTGCTCTGACACACCGTTTACAGCCTGTGATTGCTCCGATCAATATTTATTTATTACTTGCATCAGACACGTGACATTGTGTCCTTGTTTGGGGGCAGAGTGCTGGGAAACATAATGTGACCGTACCTTTTGTTGTACAATTTCATGAATACATTACACCAATAGCATTGATTAGAAATCACTATAATAAATACTAAATCACGCTTTGTAAATATTTATAGTTTAATTTTGCAGTATGTACATGATTAAAAACCTTTCTTGGTGCTTAAATAATACTAAACAATTATCTTTTGAACTAACAATTACTGCATCGTACTTATTACATATTCTGTAGCTCTTCCACGTTTAATATGTCTTACGGACTGAACTGTAGGAGGCCTGTTAAGAGTAAGGAGTTACCGACCTTCATTTGTTTTAAGTCATCAATGCTGACATTAGGCACGAGTGCAGTATCTGAAACAGCAGAGAAAAATGAGGTTTAACTCTGTGTCCACATAGCGTAAATATGTATGTGCTTAAAATGTGTATGTTTTAAGTCAGGATACCCTTCTTGGTTTCTGCTGTGTTATTTTGGGCGGCGTTGGAGGTCTGGGCCATGTCTGAGCTGGCCTGCGGTGTCACACTGGCCTTCACAGTGTCTCCTTTACCCTTTCCCTTCTTGTCGTTCTTTGAGCTTCCACTGGGAACATCTGCTATGTCGTTCTACAAAAGGGAAATAATTAATTTAGGTGGTAAGGGACACTGTTTCTTATTGTATGAATGCGGTTGTATCTGAGTACAGGGTTAAATGCAGCATCTCAGTGGTCTGGAGTTGTTTTTTCACAAAGTGAGTTAACGCTGGTTGTATCCAGTCAATCAGGTACAATTCTTCAAACCAGTATGGAAGCTCAGCGTTTCTATTAAGTCAAACTGAAGCTTCAGATGTGTGTGTTTGTTGTCAAGTGTACCGTGTCAATCCCCAACGCCTTCATCTGGTCTGCTCTCTTTTCTGCAATGGTCAAGAACTTCTTGGGGTCCGATAGAGCATCCACGATTGCTGAAACACACAAAACAAATGAATGAGCAAATATCCAAACATCCCCTTATAACAGACTCCAAACTACTTTTATTTCAAGCTTACCAAGATTACTGGTTACCAATAATAAAAGAAAAGAAAGAAATCTGAGTAAATTCACTTTAAAGAGCCATCTCTGAAGTGGTTAAAACAACATTCCTTTTGACGATAGTAACCAAAATCTTATTTTGCAGTAAGACAGTAAACAAACTGTGTTAGATATTGAGCTATTACAAAAGCTGTCCTCCTCTTGCATGTTTAACTACTGCATCATTATGCTGAGAAAGTATACTAGACTGGGGTAGGATCTTACTACTTGTTTAGATAACACTGCTTCTTAAGGAAAGGATTTTATTTTGAGCTCCTGGTACAGTGCTGTGTGTCTGGCAGGGAAGCGTTTCTGGCAGCAGATCTTATAGAAGAAAGCTAATGGTTACAGTAATGGCTCCTCAGCGCAAGCCCCTTGGCTTTATTTAATGACAACTCCAATTGTCCTGCTCATTTGTATGCTTCTGCTGTTTTAAACTGTCTATTACTGCAGATTCACTGTCATCATCATTTGCGCCATGCCATTACTCTGAATGTTCAAACCAACCCAAGGCAGAGAGTAAGTGAGCGGGAGAGACAGATGCCTTGCCTTCCTTTTTTTCTCTCCTTCCTACAGGCTACAGAAGCAACTTTATTATCAGCCATGAATAAACTGAGCAGTAAAACACAGTGTCAGTATGAAACAAACCTGTAATCCTGCATTTACACATTGAAGAACATGAAGCAATATACATAAAGTTTTGTTATTGTGTGTGTGTGAGTGTGTGTGTTCCTGTTCCCCTCACCTCCGAAGCCGTCCGGCACGTAGGTCTTGAGGATGATTTGGCAGAAGATGGTGGGCAACGACAGGGGTTTGTTGCCCTCGTTCCTCAGCGAGATGTGACGGTAGCCAGCCTGCAGGCCGTCCAGAGGCAGGATGCGCTGGCCAATCAGCTTGTTGTTGTCGTCGTAGACGGCGATGCGCAGCACTGCCAGATCCGGTAAGATCACCTAGGAGGGAGGGATGAAGGGAAATGGAGTGCGGGAGGGAGAAAGAGCCAGAATAAAGGGGGGAAAAAAAGAGATCGGTTGAGGAACAGGGGAGGAAAAGGGGGTGCAAGGACAAAAAGTGAGACGGAAAATAAAAGTCACAGTTAAGAGTTGGTCATCGTAACTGTGGAAAGTCTACTTAACTCATTCTGGTGTGAAAATAGGTAAATGACAAACTATTTGGCAGCCATTGCAGTAAAGCGGTCTCTCTTTTAAGCTAAAGCAGAAACGGCATCATTAAGGGGGAAGGTCAAGGATGAAACTGCGGGGGACACTATCAGGGGACGGTCACAGTGTGATACAGGAAAAAGGCATGATAGCGAAACAACACACAGCATATCTGACTACTGACAAGGCCATCTCCACAGCTAGTACGCATATAGGCAGTGGAGTATATCTTGTATATATGTATGTGTGTGTGACTTGTGTCTGTGGATGAGCTTATGTGTGCACACCCTTGGNTGTACGCACGCAAACGTAGCCTCGCTGATGTACTGTACGTGAGTGCTGCTGGTGTGTATTGTTCGCTCTGAGTCATCTTGACAGCGCTGTGTATGCATGCATGCAAAAGGTGTGGCAGCATTTGAGGGCATTTGTGTCTGTGTGTGCGTGGATGTGAGAAACGACTCTTACCAGCAGCTCTGCTTTTGATGCCCCTCTTTGATAGCACTGTGTAAGTTTATGTGTGTGTGTGTGTGTGAGCAGAGCAGCACTGCGGCAGGCTGTGATTGATGGTGTGTGTTAGGAAGCTGGAGTCACAGTCATGGCTGAGAGACTCCTCATTCTGCTGAGAACAGCACTATTACACACACGTTTCTCTCTCTGTTTCGCTCTCTGTATCTCCAATCTCTCTCCTTTATTCTCCCCCTTTTCTCTTCCTCCATCCCTAATCGTTTGTTTCTCTGTTTGTTTGTTGTTCCTTTCTTCTTGCTGCCCTTCGTTTTTTTTCCCTCTTTCTCTGTGAACCACAGCACAGGTAAACCAGATGCCTTGTTCTTCCTCTTCTTGTCCCACTCTGTTTGGTTTGTGATACTTTTTCCAATTACCACAATTTGTCATTACTTTTGCATTATTTTCTCCGTCTTCCCTTCCCTCCTGTCTTATCTTTACTCTTGCTAGTACTGCCACCTTATATTAGTCTTTTTCCCCCCCTTCTTTTTCCTTCCCTCTCTCTTTCCCTGCTGTAAGGTCTTAATGAGTGGCTTCCATCGTCACTGAGACCTTTCCTCCAACCCAAATTATGGCTGTCCTCCTTCCTCTTCCTCCTACTGTTCAAATATCACAGCTTTCATCACAATGCAGACAGCAGTGAAATACATGCAGCACATTTGTTTTACCTCACTGTATCCGTTATCTCACCTCACCCAACAACCCCTTTTTCCTGCCTTTCTCGCTACCTTTCTGAAGACGAAGGGCTCCTCGTTGTAGGCTGGGTTCAGTCCGTTGTTCATCACCATACGTGTGCGGAACTCCTTCCGGATGGTGTCCGTTGGCAGCCCGTACATGTCGACCTCAACGTACGTGCCGATTTTCTTATCTGACAGGAATTGTCCGGAGAACACCTGAAGTAAAAAGGAGGACATCATAATGAATATTTTTGCAGGCGTAGATCTCATAGGAATAATATTTAAAAAGTAATTATTCACTGTGATTGGATCTTGACACAGTAGGTACAGTATGAGGTACAATTAAGCACCACCTGCATCACTACAGTACCCAAAATTGAAGTAAAGATAAGTGTAATAAGAAAAAAGCTTTTTTACAGTACATATAAAGAAAAAGGAAGAGGACAGCAGGGGTGGAGCAGCGATTTTAAAAGTGTGGGGGTTCTAGAGGTGGGACGTGAGCACCGCCAAATCAAAATGAATGCATGCATTTCTACATTTTCTTCACCACTATATGCAAATAATATTGAGTTCAAAATGTACATTGTAGCACCACGCCCTTCACCCCAAGATACAGTACTATATTCACCAGCGTTCAACATACCACAATACAAAGCAATGACTTTAGACTTTTTGTCTTAACTCTTAACAAAAATTCTTCTAACACAAGGTCAGAAAATATCACTTTAAACTATATAAAATGTACAGTAACTAAGGCCAGACATGTAAAGCAAGATGTCCCCAAAAGAGGGGGGTATTCAGACTTCAACTTGCTATTTAGCTGTGACAAATGCTATATAGCTGAATGTCAGCTAGGTAGCATTAAGTTTGTTGGCCAGCTGGCTTGCACTTGGGCGTGCAACTAGGATAGCCTATTTCATTTTATGTTCAATGACAAATGTTAGTAACACCTGCGGATGCGACGCACCTGGAGGAAAGAAAGATGTCTAATTGCCCCCCTGCAGTAACA
>NTHP01000222.1:920248-933463 GCA_003416845.1 Oplegnathus fasciatus | reverse complement strand
TGGGGAGCCTTCTTCCTATTCCTACTCATAATCATCATCATCCTCATCCCCGCCCCTCCCTCCCCCTCCTCGCACTGTTTTCCCAGATTTATTCACGTGCAGCTCGCTCCCGCCTCACTCAGACATTCTGTCGCCAGCGCCGTGACGTCACCTACGCCAGGAGCCTCCTCCGCTCTGAACGTTTCCCTCCGCCTGTCCTTCAAGACAATCTAGTCCCTCTCGCCGCGGCAACCCTGAACTTGACTCATGAACTCGCGAAAACCTTGGAAAGACTTTGTTCGTGTTTTGTATCACATCGGTGGAGTTTTTAAAAATAAGATTTCTGTTATTTGACGCTATTTTTCTAAATAATTAAAGTACGCATGGACTAATTAACACTGTTATATTCCTTTAATATTCACTTCAATGACTGTAGTGCATGTTAGTGAGTACTTTATGGTATTTTTACATGCTATATTGTATTTATAAGGCATTTTATGCTTCTCTTTCCTGAGGAAGTGTATTTTTATCTATAAAATCTGCATGACTTCATCTTCTTTTTGTGACCAGGAATTCACCTCTTCATCTCTGTTTTGATCAGATAAAATATTACACAAGTTATTCTGAAATCTTCTTAAATAGCCTATGAGTCACATTATTTCTGATTCTCATATATGTACTGATTTAGCTCACTTCTGAGGAAATGACACTTCATGTCCTCTGCCGCTGCTGCTGCCCTGCCTGGAGGCTATTTTCATGCATTATCATGCAATATTAATGAGATGGTCTGAAGAACTGTTGGAAGTTTCACTCTTGACATTGCAAAATTATGCCTCTATATACCCACCAGATGAATCAGGGCTGAGCTGCATATGTTTGTGTGTGTGTGCATCATTGTCTTGAGGTGAGAAGTTGAGATGATGGCATGTGCAAGCATGCTCCCGTGCTTACCCTAGTTCTTGGACACTTTTGCTCTCCTGACAACATAAATAGTGCTTATCATATCACAATCAAAGCAAGAGGGGAACTGAGAGGCAGGCTTAACAAGGCGCAGTTCAGGAGTTCACTGCAGATAAACCACAGAGTTGCCTGTCTATCAGTTAAAACTACTGCAGGAGATTACTGGCCAAGTTTGGAGAGGAGAAGAGAGAAAGAATGAATGAATGTTACACAGTCTGAATTAATTACTAAAGTATAATAATCAAGTTTTGTCCCATAAATTCCCTTTTTAGATGATTTTTGATGTATTAAGGGACGTAGTAGGGTGGGGGGGAGTCAAAAATCAAATCAGAAAAAGTCCTAAAATTTCCTCATAGTGCAATTACTGTTGATGCATGCAGAAAAGAGTAAAACCAAACATCTATCCCACATGTTGCAGGGATGTTCCGGGAGAGACACCCTCTCTGCTTTCTTTCTCTCTAAAATGCATGAGAAAAAACGAACACTTCACCACCTTCAACAGTCTGAGTTGGTCATAACCAACTCAGACATGTGAAAAGAAGTTGTTTTCCGCAGTTACATAATCCTTTTCCACACAGTGAATGAAGATGTTAAGATGTGTGAAAAGTAGGTCTTGTTATTGTCGGGGGCTGCATCCCCGCGGCGTGATACTGGCGCTCAGCGGAGGGTGAGCCGGCTCCGCGACTCGCTGACGCCAGGCCGAGCAGACCCAAGACGGGGCAGAGGGAGAGACACAGGAGGAGACGCAGAGAGAGGGAGAGAGAGAGAGAGAGCAGCATTGGAAGGAAAGGTACTGTAAACTTTTATTTTCTTTTTTTTAACATGTTAAATGAAAAGTTTCTTAGCGTGTATTTCCACTTGTTATAGTGTGCGTGGCTACTGTTTGTAGGAAAGTAGATCCCAACGGTTATCAACTCGACAGTGTGTCAGTTGGCAGCTTCAAACTTTTTTTTCCTTCCTTTTACTCACAGTATCAGCCTGGAGTCGCACGTTTAACCACATTTTCTTGAAGGTGTAAGCTAATTGTTCAGGCTAGGTGTTAAAAACAACAATGTTTTTGATAAAGAGCCAAGTAATGTTGTACTAATGTAGGCTAGCTAGTTTTTACAGGAATTTGGCAGAAGTGCTGCTTCTGGACACCATTAGTTGGGGTTAAATCACTTTAAATCTGGTAACAGTAGAAACACCAGTAAACTTATAGGTATACTGCTGCATACAGTTGTTATTCAGCAGGGAATAAAGATTAAAATGCAGTTATTGAACACATGTGGGGCTATTTGGTGCACTAAGCTACAGGATGTGTCATACACAATTAATTATTTGGTCCTTGAAATGTAAATGGTGAAAAATGCCCCTCTATTACAATTTCCTCAAGCCCAAGGAGATGTCTTCAAATTGCTAAAGACCAAAAGATATTCAATTCACAGTGATATGAAACAGATAAGCAGCAAATCCTCACATTTTCAGAAGCAAGACACTGTGAATATTTTGCATTTTTCCTCGACAGATGACTTAAACCATTTAACAATCATCAAAACTGTTGATGATTGAGTTTCTGATGCTCAGCTAATCGATTAATCGACTAATCTTTTCAGCTTTATGCTATATAGTGCTATATAGTGGTGATAAACTTGTGGTATAGGGCTTTTTGGTTCATGTAACTACAGGATGTTGATTGATGGTTGATCTTTTTGTATCATACACTTGTTGCCTGATCATAGTCTGATGCCACTAAACCAGTATATGATGAGTAAAGAAGTATACGTGCATATTACACCATCCTGGTTACAAACACATGCCATCCTTTTACATCTTGCCATTTCAAAGTTTTCCTTATTTTAGTGTCTTTTGGCTGCTGCAGACCTGCAGAGGCTGTTTCAACTGGTGCACCAGTGTGCTTCACATGTGTGTAAAACCATGTGTGTGGTTTTAGTTATTTCACTGTGTTCATGAATTTGTGTTTGTGTATGTATGTGAGAGAGAGAGGGAGAGGGAAAGAGAGAGAGAGAGAGAGAGAGACCTACAGCAGCTAAAGCTAGATCTCCTGACATTATTGAAGATGACATATCAGATTACCCAAAGGACAGGAATTTGTCCTTGTCCGTGATTTACTTCAATTGTTTTATCGTCCTGCATTCTCAGCGTATGCGGCTTTAAATTGTGTTGGAAAATTAAACAAATGGTGTTTTTATGGGATTGAAATGACAGGGTTAGTTTTACATCAGGGTGAAGCCTCTTTAATAAATGTCAACACAGATTGGATCGTCAGGTGCTTACAAAACACAATATAAACATTTTATTTGCCTCTATATATCTAAGTGAAACATCGATATATCTGTGTATGATCATAGCAAAGGCAAGAAACTACTCAACTACAAGGTGTAAATATAGGTTAGCAGCATTCCTGTATCCACAGAGTCAGTCACAACAGTATTGAACAACGTCAAAACCCTCCCGTGTGTCTGTACGGCCCGGACAGCATAGCCTGCCATGTGTCAGGGTGAGGTGTCCACCCTAACACAACACTAACCCTACACTGAGTGCCAAGCATGGTTGAGATAGCTGCTTGAAACCCCCCCATGTGTTTGCTAGTTATGTCTGCAGTCATGTGTGGACTGGTGTGTCTGGGACATAAAGAATCTGATCCCAGTCGAGCCCTTCAAAGTTAGGACAATACCGACCACAATTTTCGGTGACACTTTGGTTTTCTAGCCTTTTCCGTGTCGTGCCGGAAGAAGTGTGGCAGCTCACTTGTATGCCGGTGTGATCTTTACCAGGTCAGAGGTGTGTATGTGTTGGTGTTTGTGAGGGAAAGTGAGTTAAAGGAGCCTCCCGGGTCAATGCCATGTCTAGTCACTAAGGGCAGCACCTCATGTCTGACTGTGGTTATTTCAAGCTTTGCTCTTCCACTGTTTCATAAGACATGAGTGGCTGTGGTAAATATCTGCATTTGCTGGCTACTGGGGCTGGCTATTGAGTCTCAATACTTTTTTGGAACCGATTGAAATAGTAATAGTTGAGCCCCGACAGATAAATGGGACGGGGCTGGTATATCAGCCAATAATAGGTTACTGCAGATATATTATAGCATATGTTGGTCAATAATTTGCAAGAAGGTGGAGGACAGAAATTCCAAAAATATATTGCCATTGCAAGTTTGTCCACCAGTGAGCACTGACAGGTTTACTGTAAAATGTCCTGCTCAGGACATAGTTGGGTCAAAATTCTTTAGTAACAACATTTAAGGGATCAAAAATTGTCAGATGCTAAAACCTGGCATCAAATGTCAGGTCAGATATGTAATTTTGTGTGCATGTTCTTTAATCAGACAGTTCCTGGTTTAAAGTTAAATGTCAATTTTAGACCATTTTATATGGCAACGTTCTTGTACAGCTGCTTTTGTTTAGACACATTTTAACATTTCAGAAATTTCGGTGGTGACTTTCCCGGGAAAAGTCACAAGCAGCGTACAGTTAGGCTTTTAACAAAGCAACAGACTCGCTCTTCTACTTGTCTGCCTGTGTGTGAAGCGGCGTACTGTTTTTTCCGGTTTCTGCTAGCGTTGTGAGTAAACGGTTACTATGGCCGAACGAACAAAGAAAAGATCGATGACGACAGATGATGAAACTTGAAACTGAAACTGAAGTGAGGTCCAAAAACACTCAATTTACGCAATTACAGCTTATCAACATTGGTGCCGTGAAAGACAACGAAATGAAAATCTTCAAGATTATAACTTTAAATAAGTAGAAGGGTTTTGTAGAAGAACATGTTTACTACAGCTGCAACTAACAATGATTTGCACTGTCAATTAATCTGCTAATAATTTGTCTGATGAATCATTTATAGAGAAATAATAGAGAAACATACTTACTAGGGCTGAACGATATGCCAAAAAAATCATACTGCGATTATTTTGACAGATATTGTGATAAGAGTCAAAATTTTAGTGGGAATTTTTGAATTTCATTTTCACTGAAAAAAATAAAAAAATAATGATGATGTGATTTTTGCTGCAGTCTGTACCAAACAAGCATGTTCCCTTACATCTGGAGAGTATGATTTGTAGGACGGGCATCTCTGTAACACCACAATGCTTAATTTATAATGGTATGTTGTGACACATTTTTACCTTCATCAAAAAATTGCAGCTCCTGCGATTTGGATATTGCACTAAACCATATTGCAATTTCGATAATATTTCGATTAATTGTTCAGCTCTAATACTCAACATAATTTTCCAGAGCCCAGATGACGTCTTCAGATTGCTTATTTTGTCTGATTAACAGTCCAAAACCCAAATATATTAAATTTACAAACATATAAGACAGAGAAATGCAGCAAATGCTCACGAAGCTGGAATCAGAGATTGTTTGACATGATTTGCTTGATCATTTTCTGTCAGTCAACTAATCGATTTATCAACCAGTGGTCTATATTTGTCAGTAATGTATTGAAAAAAAGTATTGTTCTGGTATCTTACTCGTATTCAGCACCATATCAGTACTAGTATTGAAATTTCAAACCATACTCAGCCCTGCTGGCCTCTTGTTTTAACAGCTCATAAGCTCATAAGTCTTTTTTTTTCAGTGGCTTGCCTCAAGTGATATTGAACTTTGCAACAGCTGCTGCTCTGGAGATGCTTTCATGCGTCATTGCTGCATTTCTATGATTTGTATTTGTGAAAAAGAATATATTGCATCCCTGTAGTGTTACTCTTTACTCAGTAATGACCCTTGAAGGCACTTAATCGAGAAGTGCTCGGTGAAGAGACCAGATATACGAGTGTTTTCCATCTCTCTCTCTCCAAAACACTCACTCTGTCTTACGTCTCTGGCTTTGCTGTCACTCTCACTTTCTTCCTCTCTTTCTCTTTCTGCATCATTCCCCCTCTCTTCCCGTCTCTTTCTCTTTATCTATTGCTCTCTCTCTTCCTGCACTCCTCTGTTTATAGCCAGTGACTCCATTGAGCGGGGGCTAATGGAGGCCCCATCCAGGACCCTGCTGATAAATAATGTAGCTTCTTTATAATGCTCCGTCCCCGGGGAGGGTCCAGAGAGCATCATTACTGCCTCCTCATCCTACACAGCCCAGGCCTAAATTGATTAACAGACACTGGAGCGGTGCAAAATGATCCATGGGGCTAGTGTAGTGGCTAACAGCTCGCACCAGGTGGGTCAAAGTCTCCGCCTGTCAGTGTCGCATGATCCCACTCTGTGCTCCCATTAGCCTCAGTTTCTGTCCGGTGGGCTAACTGATGGCCATAACAAGCTACCGCTAACACAATAGCGAGAGAGCATTGCCCGGGCTCAGCAGTAGGGAATGTCAGAGTGGTTTTTATGGAGCTGTTGTGTAAATGATGGTGTGTGTTTCATCTTTTATAGGGAGGAGAGTAGCGGCCAAGGCCACTGCAGGCATCTGTGTGACTCCTCACTGACTGTGTGAGACATGGGTGATGAGGCTCAAAGGTTCATGACTACGTATAGATATTTGATGCAAGGAATACATGTTGATTGAGCTCACAGTCATATATGCAAAAAAACCATTGCGATTATTTTGACAGATACTGTGATTGTGATATGAGTCATGATTTTAGTGGGAATTTTTGAATTTCATTTTCACTGAAAAAGAAAAAAACGATGATGATGTGAATTTTGCTGGGGTCTGTACCAAACAAGCATCTGGAGAATATGATTTGTAGGCCGGGGCATCTCTGTAACACTACAATGCTTAATTTATAATGGTATGTTGAGACACATTGTACCTTCATCAAAAAATTGCAGCTACTGTGATTTGGATATTGCACTTGGCCATATTGCAATTTTGATAATATTTCGATTAATCGTTCAGCCCTAGTCATCTCCCTGGGCCAGTGCCTGGAAAGTAGCTACATCCATGAAAAATATCGGCACAGAAATGGCAACAAGAATGGATGAGGTCAATGCAGCTGTACAGGTTGTTTTTAATCAATTTAACGACTATTAAATCAGCATTTGAGATTAAATTATTGTATTCAGAGTTTGTTTTGAAAGACAAGCTGCAAAACTGCCTGCATGTGAACACCAAGTCTATTTAAAGAGAAATTTTCTGAGAGTTGGTGCACAAAAAGCCTGTTTATGTCATGCAGACATTCGAGTCTATACACAGGTATAGGAACAGGGAGGCACAATGGCGCCTTTATATTTTGACTGCCTTTTAGACAACTCTAAACTATCATTGTCCATAGAACCAATACAAAGCCATAGAAAACCCTTTAAATAAGCGTGTGTTCAGGCCAGCAGTCAGATATTTCTAACTGTCAGGGTATCCAAGAGATATGGTCTCCAGCTGTAGCAGAATGACATTAGAGGATTGTGAAGCCTGCTCCAGATGTTACAGTACAGAGCTTTCTGAAATCTTCCATCTGAAATGGATTAAAGGTTGTCTTTCTGCAGCTAGTCCTGAACTTGTGCTGATAGCGCTGGCTGTTACTAAGAGGCCATCAAAGCAGCTTTGTGGCTGGAAGTGGATCAAAAAGACTCCCTGAATGTCTGGCTGGTGACTGTGGCACAAGGACGATATTGCAGTTTTTGGCCTTTTGAACTTTATGTGGTATTGTTATGCTCCACACTCAGCGTTCAAGTACTTCTTTTGCTTTGTTGAGTCAGTTCTGCATCTGACAAGGTCACAATGTTATACTCTATTGTCATTTTAATTAAACATTTTTGAAATATTCAATTATATTATAATAACAATGATGAGAATAGTTTTTATATTTTGTTTGCGACAACAGCACAGATATCCAGAAACTTTGATGATACGGCGGCGTCTTTTTTGCTGGCTGAATTCGAGTTGCTACAGCCGCTAACTGAAAGTCTGTCTCAGGAGCTGCCACCCGCTCTCCTCCCGGCGAAATAGTCTCCACGTGGCGGGGAGTGAAGTGGAGGGAACACGTAACCTAACGTTAGGTGAAACACTACCGCCTTTGTCCACAGGGACCGGAGGGAACTAAAGGTCATCATCCTCGTGACTGATATAGGCCAAACTGTTTCATTTGTTTATTCATTTACACATTGTTTTTAATATTTAAAGTATAAATAAATTAGGCTATAAGAGCTTGATTTAAACAGAAATACATATGTGCTGACTGTCTCATTATTCCAACAAATCGGTATAGTAGCCGGACATTACATGACGGCAATTCAAATAGGCCGCAATTCAAATCTTGCATCATATGCAGCTGTCTTTTATTGATTTTTAAATGCTCAAAAACATGTTCCCATGTTGCATTCGGCTATGTTAAAGTGGTCGAAATCATCACTGAAACTCATGCTAATTGATTTTCTGATTGCCAGATAGTCTATATGAAAAAAGAAAAAGGAACAAATAGTCGAATCTTCGTACTGAACAGCCAAATCCGATTCTGAGTCGAGTACAGCCCTACAGATTTGCAATCTTGCTTAGAGCTAAAATGATTAATCGAATAGTCGATCGACAGAAAATCAATCTGCAACTATTTTGATAATCGATGAATTGTTAGTCCTTTTTCAAGCAAACATTTCAACTTCTCAAATGAGATGATTTGCTGCTTTTCCGTGTCTAAAATTACAGTAAATGGAATATCTTTGGGTTTTTGGAAAGGTGGTTGGACATGTCAAGCAATCGGATATGGTAGTTTGGGCTCTGGGAACTTGTGATGGGCAGTTTTCACAATTTTGTGTTGTTCTAAAGACCGACAATAATTAAACTGCTCGTTAGATGCGTTAGTCCCTAATCTTGTTTACTTATTCTTTGATCAGATATTTCCTGACTTAAATCAGAATTTTGCCAATTTTAGTCTGTTTTTAGCCGAAATTTAATATTTGGGAAATTTTAGCTTCTTTTGTTAATTGAAGTGAAGGATTTTGTAGAAAAGCACATTTATATTCCTCAAAGTAAGGTATAAAAAAAAAGGTGTAAAAATAATTGATATTGGTACTGGAACTCAGATATTGTACTGTGGGAACAGATCTTATCAGCTTCACTACAAAGGAAAGAGCTTTCTTGGTGAGGCCAGTTTAGGAAACCTGCCTTTTTCTCTCCTGTCCTGCACCTGTGAAAAAACCTGCAGGTCTTAGCCAGAGGACGTGATGTCACTGCTGTGCTCGCGACAGATACGAAGACGTAACTACGCAGCCTGTTTTCTGTTTCTCTGATGGTGGAGTGTTGTTATCTTAGGATGCTAGCAGGGTGTGATCATAGTGCGGTGTTGAGGCACAAGAGAAATCAGTGTGGAGATGTATTTCCCCTTGATCTCTCTCTCTCTCTCACACACACACACACACATATAAACAAACTCAAGACCACCCATATGTCCCCTCCCTCTTATGTTAGTAGTTCTGCGTCACTTTTTATCAGCCAATGTGATTCAGATGGCTAAGCTAAGTATAGGTGCAACTTGCTGCTTTCCTGTTAGTGTGGTTGGCGATAGTAAGTGTCCCAGGCCCCAACAGCACACACATGCGCGCGCTACACACAAACATACACAGGCGTTGTAAACAGCACCTGTTCTCATCAAACTTCCCTGCCCGTTTGTCAGTATGATGTAGCCTACGCATGCAGTAGCTGACAAAGATAGAAATCGCCATTCATCCCATAATCTGAAGGGCCAAGAATAACTTCAGAGCAGTCTTAATGATGTATTTGTTCCTGCTCGTAGGAAATCCAATATACTGCAGGCTTTACTGTCAGAGAGTGATGCATCCTCACCCATGACTCAGTACGGATAAAAGGTGGTGGATTTCTGACAAGCTGTTGATTTGATTCTGAGATTGCATTTCAACATTTATGCTCAGCCAAACCTCAAACATAATTATGTTATTATCTCCCTAATTGCATTCAGAAAAACTTGAAAAGAAGGTGGAACTGGGAGAGCTCAATGCGCTCTTGTTTTCCCTTTTAAAAGCTAGAATGCGTGCACCTCCTGGCTACTGAATCGCTCCTGTGGGACCCCGAGTGAATGGGCACATTTATCCTGGGGTCCACATGCACTTCCTTTTTATTGTCCTGCACGTTGCCAAGATTCCTGCCCAAAACCAGTGTTTGTTGGTTGGTGGTGTTGAAGCTTTATAGAACATTTACCTCAGCAGGCGGCCCATTGAAAATCTTCTTCCTCTGAAATCTGAAAGACCTTTTCAAATTTCACATATATGCGGAGTCGTCAGGCAAACACTTTTTCTGCCCTAGCTGCTACTGAGACGTGTTTGTGAGAGAAAACAACAAGGAGGATTTTAAAATCTTTGATCTACGGTCAGTCATATCAAGTAAAACTGGGGGTTGGCAATATGGATAACTCCCCCTATCACTGTAAAATGCCTAAAATTAGCTGGTTCCAGCTTCTGAAATTTAAATATTTTCTAGTTTTCCTTGTCTTCTGTGACAGTAATCTAAATCTTGGGTTTTAAACTGTCGGTTGCACAGTTAAATACCTGACAAACCAAGGTACTTCATTACATTGATGTAGAATATACGAATATACCTATATTGTCATATTGCCACTCTGCAATAGCAGCTTCATAACTAACAACGTGGAGTTTGGTGTTGAAAAAATGAGATGATTAATTGATTTGTCAATCGACAGAAAATTCTTAAGCAACTTTTTTAAGTTTTGATTGATTGAACAGCTTTGAAAAACATGAAAAAGGGAAGCCCCACACATAACTCCTAAAACAACTCTTGATTAAATTTGGTGTTCTCGCTGCTATTTTAATATCAGATTAATCGCTTAAGTCATTTATCAGGAAACACTGTCAAATAGCTCCAGCTTCTCAGTTTTTTTTTTCTTTACCTGTTTTACAGTATATCATTGTAAATCTGGCTCTGGGGAATTGTGATACTTTTTGTCACTATTTCCTTACATTTTATAGACAAGCTTAGGTAGAATTAGTCGATTGACAGAAATTTACATTAAAGTAAACTGAATATCTTTGGATCTTTTACTGATGGCAATTTGAACACGTTATGTTGGGCTCTAGGAAAATTATCACTATTTTCTGACATTTTATGGGCCAAACAATTACTTGTTTAATGGAGAAAATAATCAACAGATTAAGTGATAATGAAAATAATTGTTTAGCCGCAGCCCTGCTGGAGTTTTCAGCTGCTGAAATGGACAGAGTGGAAGATTTAACCTGCGAAGAGTATTTCTGCAAAGTGAATCAGGTGTTAAACCTACAGGCCAAATTCCTAAAGATTGTGTCGGCCACATATACTGTATGTGAAGTCCTTTGCTGTAAATGACATTAGTGAGTGGTGGTAATGTGACAAGCCATACGGACAGGAAGCTATCTGGAGAATGTCTGGATGGGGCGGATGTCCACAGGAGGGTGCCCGTTGTGACTCCTCTGCCAGTTTCCCAGAAACCGGGACTGACATGTCCATAACAGCTATAATGGTGACATCATGGCCTCATCACAGATTGTTCATCTTCTGGTGAGACATCAGTGCAGCCAGTGAAGCGAAAGGGGAAGAGGTTAATGTTCGCCATAGCTGCTACAACTTTGTTAGAGAAAGGACACAGCAAGCAGGACTGATCTGCAGAAGCGTGTTTGAAATCTCTGTCAGAAGAAATTTGTACTCATAGATGCTAACCTACTTCTCCTTTTCTTCTAGTAAGTGACTGTCAAGAGACCCTGATCTTACATCTTGGAAACCGAGGATTATCTGAAACTCCAAAAAGGACGAACACTCATAGCGTTTGACCCTTTCTCTTGTAAGATTGGACTGGCCACCTCCGCTGCTCACACTTCCTTTGGACAGAAAGGAGAGGGGAGGAGGGCGGCTTGTCCGACATGAACGTCACCTCGCTCTTCTCCTTCACCAGCCCAGCGGTCAAACGGCTGCTGGGTTGGAAGCAGGGAGACGAGGAAGAGAAGTGGGCGGAAAAGGCAGTGGATGCTCTGGTTAAGAAACTGAAAAAGAAGAAGGGAGCCATGGAGGAGCTGGAGAGGGCTCTCAGCTGCCCGGGTCAGCCCAGTAACTGTGTGACAATCCCCCGCTCCCTGGATGGACGGCTGCAGGTGTCCCATAGGAAAGGCCTGCCGCATGTCATTTATTGCCGAGTGTGGCGCTGGCCCGATCTGCAGTCCCACCATGAGCTGAAGGCCCTGGAGTGCTGCGAGTACCCGTTTGGCTCCAAACAGAAGGATGTGTGTATCAACCCCTACCACTACAAACGAGTGGACAGTCCAGGTGAGTGACTCTGAAATATATATAATATCAGGTCCAATACTTATTCACCTTATTAAGTGAATCAGCCATGACGTGACTGATCCACAATGTCAACGTTATTATAAAACTTTAGTCACACATGCCACGTGTTACCTTACATAAGGCTGGAAAAGTTGGATTAGTGCATCCCTAGAAATTATAACACAGATACTGAAATGGTATAAAATTAAACTCGATAGAAAGACTAGGAAGACTTGTGCTAAAATTGAATTCAAGGGACATCCTGGTGGCTTAGTGGCTAAGACACATGTCATTTACTGTGATCGCAACATCCCAGTTTTGATGTTTGTGTAATAACCATGCCAAAAAAACAAATACTTAATAACCTGATATAAATTGAATTTCAGGAATTTTGTGAGCAGATTATATGTAAAGTGTTAGTCCTACCCTGAAGTTCCTGTCTTTTCCTTTCCAGTAATGACATATGCATCTGTTTCCTGAAAGATTTTCAACCTGTGCGACAAGAAAAAACACCACACACCTTTTATTTGCAAGACTGATGCAGAATTTGACCTCATTACCAAGAGGTTTTGCTTAAAACCAAGTTACAAAGTGCTTCACAGAAGGCAGCAAATTAGAATCATCAAATTACAATCATGTAAAAACTTAATCAAATTGATTAAATTTCCTAATGAAACAGATAAAACCAACTCCAATAATATAAGAAATAAAGAGATCATTCAAGTAAAATCAGGATAAGTGCTCCGAAAAAATGTTTTAAGAAGAGATTTTAAAAAGATACTGACTCCGCCTGCCTTATTTCTCCAGTCCTCCTGTCTCCAGAGCCTCGGGGCCTCACTGCAAAGGTAGAGCAGAAACAAGACAAATCAAACACTACTTGGCCTCTTAGTAAACAGAAAATGAGGGTCAGCTGACAAGATAGAAACAGCTGTGTGCATGGTGCTAAGTGTGTAAAGGGCCAAGTGTGTGTGTGTGTGTTCGTTCATGTGTGTGTAGAGCAGGAAATTCCATCTGGGGGAGAATGAGGGCTTTGTTTTGGGCATGCTCTGTGCTGCCGGCCTTTTTTTT
>NTHP01000222.1:897056-920241 GCA_003416845.1 Oplegnathus fasciatus | reverse complement strand
TTTTTTTTACATTTATGCACACATGTAGACACACACAGGCACACACACCCTCGCACTTGCACGTGTGTTACAAAAACGAGGATACACACACACACACACACACACACACACACACACACACGATTGCACGCACAGTTTCTCTGAGGATGGCTGGAACAGGAAGCCAGTCACCCACACACAATGGGAGGAAAGAGTTGTTGCCTGCCTTGCACACTTTTTGTTTTAGCAGCGGGTGGAAGACGGAGGGCTAAGGTGATTAAACCCCACAGCACCTGTCTGTCCACACTACCCCCCTCCCCATCTCCCCTAACACCACCCGCCTACACACACACATCCTGTCAATCTCCCTTCACTATTCTACCAAACACCTGCTCCACTTATAACCTTTGAAATGAACTGTTACATTGATGCATTGGCCCGCTGCAGCACACATGGGCTACCTGCAGGAACACTGACAGCAGCGGAGGCCCCGTCTAAAATTTCAGCACCAGCTTTATTTATCTGCGCAGGTATTTATAGACACAAGTGAAGCGTATCTCTGTGGTTTGTGTGCGCTGCACCTGAATAGCCCTCACATCAGCCAGGATATTTACCCAAAGTGATGAATTCCTCAAGAATGGCTCAGCTCAGGGCAGAAACCTGAGAGTCTGGGCCAAATACTGCTGGCTAAGACCAACAGGCTGGAAGCTGACATTTGAAAAATGCAGAGACATCTGCACTCTGAAACTAGACACATGGAGAGTGATAGAAAGAGATTTTTGTAATATGTTGGAATCAAATATCTCAATTCTTATTGAGTTTGTGTGGATAGGGTTTGCATGTGTGTGATTGTACAAGATGTCTACAGTGCTGAAACGATAAGTCGATTAATCATTAGACCAGGATAGATAGATTTCTTAAGTTCAATTTTCACATAAATCACAGAACAATAAGATGAAGACACTCGAGGAGGTAGATAAGAAACAATATACAATAAAATCCATAAATAATAAACAGTCAACTCAAATAAAAGAAACTGAACTAAAAAGTAGGACCTTATTCTTGCTCTTATACGTATTGAATGTAGACTGTACAGTGATAATGCAGCAGTAATACACTGTATATCAGTACAAGTAGTTCATAAAGCTAACTCCTAAGCTCACTCCAGCTTCTAAGATGTGAGCAGCTACTCTTTTTCCTTAGTTTTTGGACTGTTGGTTGCACAGATAAAGCATTTTGTCACCTTTGGCTCTGGGGAACTTGATGGGCATTTTTCACGATTTTCTGACATTTGATTAGATCTGAGATAAAATGTAAAGTGCACTGAGAATTGGTTACTTGCAGCTCTACATGTTGGAATTAGCAACACGGAAGCCTGCTGCTCTCTAATTTGAATATAAAGTTAACACAATCTGAGCCTTTCTCACCCATGGGGTCAAACAATACATGCAATTACTGCAGTATGGATAAAATCCTCTTATCATCCTCTATGTAATTTAATATCAAGATATTGATACATATTCTGATATGAAAATGTAAAAAACTAATTGAAAGAATTTTAAAAGAATTGTAACAGATGAAATAACTGGACAGGAATGCCTGTTTTTGGCCAATCCAGCAAATTAAATACCTCACAACATTAGTGACTCCACTAATGACTTATTAGTGGAGTACAATTTTAGTTGACTGGAAAAACATGTGGGTGATTTGTTGAAGAGCTGTTGATGATTCAAAGCACTTCCTGTTTTAACTATTTTTCTGTCTTTCTCCCTCTTCAGTGCTGCCCCCTGTGTTGGTACCAAGGAACAGCGAGTTCAACGCCAAGCATACAATGTTGCCTCGCTTCCGCAACCCTCTGCAACAGAATGAGCCGCACATGCCGCAGAACGCCACCTTCCCAGAATCCTTTGCTCAGGCCAACACGATGCCCCCCAATTTCCCTCATTCGCCGGGAAACAGCTACCCAAATTCACCGGGAAGCGGCAGCAGCGCCACCTTCCCTCATTCACCATCCAGCTCCGACCCCGGCAGTCCATTCCAGATGCCAGGTGAGATCCAACATCTTCCACTTTTCTTCCTTTTCTTCTGTACTGAACAACAACAGCTCACTTCTCTGCTCTTTCTTCTACCTCCTTCCTGATGCAGAGACTCCCCCTCCTGCCTACATGCCCCCAGAGGAGCAGATGACTCAGGATTGCCCCCAGCCAATGGACACCAACCTCATGGCTCCACCCTTGCCTCTAGAGAGTAACAACCGGGCAGGTAACCATGGCAGTTACTATCTCACACACACACTCACACGTCCTTGTGGTCACAGTGATATCATCCACATAAAGCTGTCTGCACCTGCTCGCCTTGATCTACAGGTGCAAAGATTTCTGGGAAGCCTGGTTGTTTTTAAAGTTTTTTTTTCTCTTGTGGTCAAACTCCAAATACAAAAAAAAAGAAAGAAAAACTCAGTAGAGCTGTTCTGCCATATCCTGCCAGATAAAACCTGAACAGTGTGTGGAAAGGACCTGCTGGTTTACAGTGAGGCTCTGTCTGTGGGTGCGAGCCCATGGGAAGCTCAAGCCTCAGCAAATTAAGCCTGGCCTCAGAGCAGTTTTATGAGGTCTATAAAAGCTGGGGCTTATGTCATCTCTGCTGGTGGTAATGACTTGAAACTCGTTAACGGTAAGATTCACTAATTACCTCCAACTTTCAGATCTGAAGTGCGGTGCAGTAATTGCTGCTATCTCGACTTTGTGGTTTTGGCTTTATTGTACTGGAGACACATCTGAACCCTGCATTCATGATTGTAATAGACCGTACAATGGAAATGTATTGGGCTCCAAAGCTTTCTGATTTAAAGGGAAATTCCGTAGTTTTTGTAGTGTCAGAAATAATAAGAATATACATGCTAAGTTAATTAATTGCTGAGATCTGAGAATACAGAAACATTGCTAGAAATCTGATGGGGTAAGATTTTAAAGAAAACCCAGAGGTTAGATAACTTCCTTGGAAGAGAAAACAAAGGCGAATTGTAAAGTTATTACCCAAACTGCAAGCTGTAATCATCCATCACAGTTTACTGACTGACTTCCTGGTACAACTGTTACCGACATATCGGGGGTGCCCACCTTTGATTTTACACCAAAATAAAGTGATTTAGATCAGCGGCTCCCAACCTTTTTTTGCTTGTGACTCCTTTATACAAAGTTATAAAAATGTCAACCTGCGACCCCTCATCACAACAGGCATGTCTATTAGTCGCAAGCAGTGCAATCAAAGAGTGATTTTCCCTTCTCAGAATGATTTTTAGAGGCGTGAAGTATAAAAAGATACAGTATTTCAAAAGAAAAAAGTGCACAAAACAAGCAGTATCATCTCACAGCCCCTTACATTCAACTTGTGACCCCTTGTTGAAGGTTCAGACCTCCAGGCTGCCACTGGGTAATGTATTTGCTTGTCACACTTGGTTGTAGCAATGTCGCCATGTTCTCAGATCTCAGGAATTACTTTGGTGAGCATGATGTTACCACATCCAATAGAAACGATGGCCAAAACAATATGAATTAGTCCCAAGTTGTAATAAACCAAAACTTGTCTTTAATGGTTACATTTCTGCTCTAATACACCATGCAGATGTTTGCAAATTATTCTCACCTCACATTGGAATAACAGCTGGACTTTGCTCTGAACTTTAGTTTTTCCACACCTGACCAACAAAATATTTGTACTATTTTATGATCGTGCAGCCAAGGCCCAAAAATGCTGCCCACACATGGTGACAGCGGTAGCGGGAAAAGCTGTTGAAATGTTTGCTGGAAGTGGGAGTTTGGGGAGTTCTTTTCTTTTCCACAAGCTGCATCCTGCACAGGGGAGCGGGTTTCTATTGTAGGCCAGCTCTGGGAAGGGGACAGACAAAACACACCTGCTAGCCAGTGCCACGCTACAGAGGAAGTTTGGGAGAAGTATGTGCTTAGATAAACATGATTTATTCCTCTCTCTCAGAGAGGGTGAGGCCAGCTGGCACTGGCTCGCCTTCAGAGAAGCATGGCCAGGCACCTTCTATTGACTGTTTTCCTGCTCAGTAAAGGCTGGCACACAGACCACAGACAGTAGGCATGCTTTAGGATGCGTCTGCATTGATTTTGGTCTGCATAAATGTACACAAATGTAGCCAGTGGGTCCTATATGTTTATTCAAATCATTGTTATGGGCTACAAGGGACAATTTGGAAGAAATAACTGTGGCGGATGAGTAAGATTTACAGCTGAGCCTCTGCTGGCATCAGTGGCTCCTGGCAGCTTGTCTGCACAGGAGTCTGCTCAGAGGAGTCTTAAATGTGCATGAAATGTGTCTATCTCTGCATGTGCGGTGTACTCGCTTCAGTCCTGTGACCTGTTCATGTGTTTCCTGTGCAGATGTGCAGCCCGTGGCCTACGAGGAACCCAAGCACTGGTGCTCTATTGTTTACTACGAGCTCAACAATCGCGTCGGAGAGGCCTTCCAGGCTTCCTCCACCAGCGTGCTCGTCGATGGCTTCACAGATCCCTCCAACAACCGCAACCGATTCTGCCTCGGCCTGCTCTCCAACGTCAACCGCAACTCCACCATCGAGAACACCCGGCGGCACATCGGCAAAGGTGCAGTACAGAAAGCCTGTCAATGACCGTCTACGAGACGAGACTAAATCAATTCATGTTGTCAATAGATGCTGGAACGGAACAATAACAACAAATTGAGTAGACATTTTAGTGTATTGATTTTAAGATGACCACACTGATGTTTTGGGACCTTTGTGTTTTGCTGATGAGGGCGACACAGCAGCTCTGCTCCTCCAGGTGACTTTATTCTCTCCTGCTTCCTCTCAGGTGTCCATCTGTATTACGTTGGTGGGGAGGTGTATGCAGAGTGTCTGAGCGACAGCAGTATCTTCGTCCAGAGTCGTAACTGTAACTACCACCACGGCTTCCATCCCACGACAGTGTGTAAGATTCCCAGCGGCTGCAGCCTGAAGATTTTCAACAACCAGGAGTTTGCTGAGCTGCTGGCCCAGTCCGTCAACCACGGTTTCGAGGCCGTTTATGAGCTCACCAAGATGTGTACCATCCGCATGAGCTTTGTTAAGGTAAGTGGTAAAAAATAATAATATTACATTGTTGGACTGTCTAATGTTAATATTCTCCTTACTAGATTTGGTATAAACTGACTTGGTTTTTTTTTTTTAGAAATCAGGCAATTTATAAATATTTTGATCATTAAACACAAGAGTAAATTGCATTTTAAAAATCACTTGCATAAAAATCTGAATTTTAAATAACATCTGCAGTTCAAACTTAATTTGTGTTTTCTCCTCACTTTCTCTACTTTCTATTACTTGATGCAGCTTCTTAACTGTGCTAGTAAGTTGACCATTTTCTCTGCTAAGTGCAGTGAACAGTATATTCGGACAGCAACAACTTTTGGATACTAAAAACTGTTTTTAAACTGTCCTTTAAACTTTAAATTGTTTTATCCTTTTTTAAAAGTTTTGTTTTATTCTTAGTAAAAATTTGTAAAAACAAAAAGGAAGCCATCAGATAGTCGAGTAACTTTTTTGGGTATAAACCACAACGTTAACATGGAGCATCTTGATACAAAGTAAAATATTAACATGGACTTGAGCAGAACTCTACACTAACATTGGAACAGTCTTTTAAGACTGTTCCAATGTTAGTGTGTGCTGTTAGTGTTAGTGTAGAAACAAGTACAACAAGAATTAGTACAATCTTGGTACAATTCAGAACGATGTGTTTTCATGTGTTCCAGGGCTGGGGAGCCGAGTACCACCGCCAGGATGTGACCAGCACACCCTGCTGGATTGAGATTCACCTGCATGGTCCCCTGCAGTGGTTGGATAAGGTGCTAACCCAGATGGGCTCCCCCCACAACCCTATATCCTCCGTCTCCTAGGCTTCACTGTCCTCAGCCCTGTGGCTGTCCACACCCCAGCATTTTGGTCTAAGTAGTAAGAATAGGGTACCAGATTGGCTCGTGGTTCAGCCAAATTGCCTTTTCCGATAACTGAAAAGAGGTTTTGACTGAAACACAAGCTGATCTGGGACCAGTAGGGCTGGGCAGGTTGTTAAATGGGTTGGTTTGTTCTCTACTTGAAGGATGTCTGAATTGGGCACATTTACAGTCTGGGAGAGGAGTAAGCAAAGTGAGCGTGATGCAACTGGAAGATACTTGATCTTTGTGACCAACTGTAATAATTAGACCATCACACTCACCATGACGCAAGTATCCTCCCTGATCTTGCTCCCACAACGTCTCTTTCTCATTGTTCTATTATTCTGACTCACTACTAGTTTGCATCTAAATATTCCCTCTGAAATCCAGATATACGTGTGTAGTTCCAATAATTATGGGACATTCCAGGTCACCAAAACTGCTGTCGGCTGCTGCGTACTGCCTGACTGCAATGAGGTTGGCATGAAATGTACTTATGACATGTAAAAAGTTAGCAGGGACTTGGAGGTTGACCAATATGACTGACAATTTTGAATCATCTCCAGATACTTACACAAGTATGTCGTTTCCTCAAAGCGTTCTTTTTTTAGGCTAATAAATTAAAGCAGTGCAACGTTATTATAAAAATAAAATCCCATAAAACAGATCATGAAAAATAATAGGTGGGCAAAATTAGGGGGGAGTTTGAGAGTTTAGAGTGGGGTTTAGTGTGGGGCATGGCACTAAAAGGGCATTTCAGACTATTCAGAAAAAAAGACTAATGTTTAAATGTTGCTCATCTTGTGTTACACTCGTGTTTCAAATGAATTTTAAGAAAAAAAAAGAATAGTGTTTAGATATATTCACTATTAGAATATGTGCTGTGCAGTCTGGTTTTGCAAAGCATAGTTTGGTTAGTGTAGCGTTACACATTTAAGACTGGTAGCTGAACACCACACGGAGCAGAGGCAAATACAAGTGCAGTTCGTCCCCTTGCTGTATACAGCGAAATCAAATGTGTCAAATACGGAGTCACATTGGGGACATTAATACTTTAATGACTGTGCTTCATTCTCTCATTACATCAACTGAGCAAAACTTGTAAAATGACTGTTATGGGAAAATCTTGAGCATTCAAATTTTATTTGTTGACTGAGAAAAGGGTATCAGTTACTGATGTCCCAATATGATTTTTTTTTTATAAAATGCAGATTTTGCCATTCAATTCTTTTATGCTTTGAGCAATCCTTTTTGCTATTAAACTGTATTACTCTTTACATTCTTTTTGTATTTTTGAACATGTTTTCTGTTTTGTTTGTCTGCACTTTCACACATTGCCTCTTTGTTTTTTGTTTTTTGTTGTTTTCTCCTTCTTTGAGTTTTTTGCTCAGTAAAACTCCCAGAAAAGCAGTTTTATTCCATGAATATCAAGCCTCTACTGGAAGATTCAATAAATTTGTTTCATTACTTGCAACATCTCTGTCGCTTTTATGAACACTGTGTCAGAGCATGTGTATGTGTGTGTGTGTTTGTGTGCCTGTCTGTTTAATTACAGGCCACCCATGCTAAGAAAATATGCATCATGGTATTGTCAGGGACTTTCAAAAACATCAACCACTCTGTGTGTGTGTGTGAGTGTGTGTGGACATAGACCTTCAATTAGGGAGTCACAACAATTACAAGTGCATCTGAAAGCCAACTGCACTAATGTTAAGCGTAATTGCATTTTCCAGTAAATTGCAGGAAAATGCATGAAATCATGTGTTCTCCTTTGTTTTATGGGGCACATTGTGACAGTACTGGAACAGTTACAACAATCTTCCAGGAAGTTCCCCTGGAAATCACTGACTGAAATGTGTGTGTGTGTGTGTGTGTGCGTGCAGGAGTTTCATCTGACTCTACATGACGTGGGTGGTATGGTTGCACAGTGGTTAGTACTGTTGCCTCCCAAGAGTTTGCATGTTTCTCCCAAATTCCACTGACAAGCACGTCAGGTGGACGAGAGACTCTGAATGTCTGTGACTGAAAGAGAGAGTGAGTATTCGTCTACTCCGCGTGTTACAGTTATATACTGACATTTTTCTCTGAGTGAAAACCAAATGTAATCAGGGCTTTGACACACACTAATAAAGTTGTCAGTGGCAATTAATTTCTCAGGAAACATACAGATTCATCTGCATCCATTAAAATGCATTTTGTTTAATAAAATACATTTAATTCCAAGTATTCCTAATTCTAACTCAAGTTTCAAGCACTAAATCAAGGCCCACATTTTTTATTATTATTATTGTCAATGTCTGCGATGTACATGGTGAGTCAAGAGCCCATCAAATAAATTTTCTTTATAATTCAGTGTTGGGGAAGCTACTTTGAAGTAGTAAGCTATCACTTCACACTGGAAGAACTACAGCAAAGCTACCGCAGGGAGAAATCTAATTTGGTTAACTAAAGCTACTTAGAAAAAGTAATTCAAACTACTTGGTAAAAATTATCAAATTGACAATGTACATGTGATACGAAATTTTAACAAAATATAATACAAAGAAATCACATGCCAGCAAAAAATGCCACTCAATTGGGTTTATTGCAAAAAGTGCCCACTTGTTCACAGGTCATTCATAAACAATAACACCCCACTATTAATGGGAAAGTGCAGGAATGTCAGCTTGTCACTGTGCAAATATGAATGTAGTTGAACTACCAGCAAGCTACTGCAAAATGTAGTTAAACTACTAGTTTAACTACATGTAGTTCACTACTCCCCAACACTGTCATAATTACACCTGTTCGAGTGGCTTCAGCCAGATGTTTCTTGAAAACTGTTTTGAATATTTTGAAGTGCTTTTGTTTCCCAGTTCAACTATTAGAATTAACAGGTTTTGGTGGTAACTTCAAGCTGTAGGTAGTTCAAATGTTCAGTAATGGCCAAGGCTGGATTACCAAAGTGGGCAACTGCCCTGTGGCACCAAACCCCCAGGGGTCCCAAAACGCCCAATTTGTCTGCAATATGTAAATTAATTACAATTTTCTGAAATTACACAAATAGGTTTTACAGTTCAGCCCAAATAGAAAGGATTTTTTAAAAGTAAAATATATTTTAGAGTTGTAGCTTTCAGCCATTCCTGTTGTGTTCTTGTTATATTCACTTTTGATACTCCCATTCCCACTGTTATACTAAATGTTTGCCCACTATTTTATTGTCTGTAATGTACTGAATTAGTCCAAGAGCTCAACACATTTAATCCTTTATAACTAAACCTTTTGTCTGTTACAAGTAAAAGTCTTGCACTGAAAATGTTACTTTAGTAAAAGTACGTGAGTATAATCAGGAAGATGTACTTAAAGTATTAAAAGTAAAAGTACTCAAAGCAGGAACTTGTCCCCTGTGACTGTTATACTATTAAATATTATATCATTATATTATTATTACTCATGCATTAATGTAAAAACAGGATTTTACTCTTACTGGTCGAGGTGGAGCTGAATTTGAACTATTTTGTATCGGACTACAATGACTCAAACCATTATCAAAATAGTTGCCAATTAATTTTCTGTCAATTGACTTAATGACTTAATCGACCAATCGTTTCAGCTTGTATATAACGTTGGGTAGGTTAATTTATAACAAAACATCATATTTTATAAGCTATTCGTATGTTTAATTTGTAGAGTAACTAGTAACTAAACCTGTCAAGTAAATGTAGTGGAGGAAAAAGTACAATATTTCACTCTGAAATGTAGTGGAGAAGAAGTAGAAAGTGGCATGAGTACCTCCAATTTATACTGAAGTACAGTACTTGTAAATGTACTTAGTTACATTCCGCCACTGACAACCTGCAACCTGGGAGTCAATAACATACTGCTGCATGTGGTCAAGTTAGCTGATTTTTAAGAACCAGCTTGTGGGTTCAGATGGGATGTGAAAATTAACCTCTGCTGCCATCTGCTGGCTGAAATTGTCTATTATTGTCATGAGATTTATTTTTTACTTAATACTCTAATAACGTTTCACATATTTGTTTTCGACAAAGGCATTAAATAAAATGATACATTTTTAAAGATATCTTTATTTATAGAGTTTAAAGATATTTTTATTGTAAAAATAAATCGACGGAACTGTTTTGTTGGGGGCGGCGCCGTACGTCACCGGAAACAGGAAGTCGATGAATGAAACAACCACTGATATGTAACCTGTAACACCTCCATGCAGCAGGTACGAGGTCAGTGTGAATTCTTCAACCCTAATGGACAGTTTGTATAAAGTGTTTGTCAGGTATATATTTTTGACAACCGTATTTACTCTCGCTGAACGGGGAAAGCGCCACGTTCACGTAACGTTAGCTTAACGTCCAACGGAAGATAACCGTTAAAACAACGGTAGCTAACTGCCTTGTAACTTTACTGTCTGAAAGTTAGCACTGTCACAGCTAACAGTACATGTTTCAGCATGAGATACCGCTAAATTCATGGGTCCAAAGAGGATAGAAGAGGCCGTCTAAATCTTAAAACATTACAGGTATCGTTTATGAGTTTAAAATCACCTCTAACTCGTTTTCCATCCTGTTTCTCCTCCTAGGTGCCCCACATCTACTATAAAATGCGACGGTTTGGCTGCTCCCTCCTCCGCTACATCTCTTCCCTTCCCTGCTCACTCCCTGTCCCCTCAGTCACCAGGACATGCTGCCTCCACCGAGGGGTCTTCACTGGCTCCCACACCTGCTACCGGAGCACCACCCCGGGTCACGGCTGCCAGCACAGGCGGGGAGTGAGCACAGCCCTCAGGCAGGACACAGTACAGGACCTGAGTGGGCCCGAGCAGAGACTGTTGAATAAACTGTACGAAGGGCTGATCGGAGGCCAGCGGGCGTCTCTGGCCGAGTCCATCACTTTGGTGGAGACCCAGCACCCCAGGAAAAAAGAGCTGGCCCAGGTGCTGCTGCAGAGGGTGCTGGCCTACAGGAGGGAGCAGGAGAGTCGTAATGGAGGGAAGCCAGTGGCCTTCAGAGTAGGTGTGTGGGGAGGCAACACCAAGAGAAGCTGTGTTTTATTGTGTGCTAATACTGTATACACCCCCTGTCCACTTTATTAGGTACACTTACAATTTAATGCAATTCAATACAACAGATCTGCCACAAATTCTACATTTAAGAAGATTGTAATGTTCAGTTTTTGTCAGAGAGGTGTTATTCCAACTATATATTAATTATTGAAGTTATTGGTGGTGTTGTACTGGACTACATTATACTGAAATGTGTTTCTAATATTTTTCTCCCCTCATGTTTGTGGGCAGAACATTAGAAACACCTTTCAGTGTAATGCAGTCCAGTCCAACACCATTGCTAACTACAACCTCATTAATAAACTTATAGTTAAATTTATACCTCTAACAGTGTCAATCAAAACTGAATATTATAATCTAACTAAAATTGGTCTCTGTCTGTCTGCCTTCAATTATCTCAACAAGTGTTCATCTGATCGACTTCACACTTGGCGGTGTATTGCTGAGGACCTACGGAGGTGCAGTGTCAAGTGTGAAGTTGTTTGGATGAGCACTTCTCAAGAAAGCTGCAAGCAGCAATACTTGAGGCCAAACAGTCGGCCTGCTCCGAGTGGGCACGTTTTGAACAAGCGCTGCACTAGTCTTTGCAAAGGCAGAATTTATGGCTGAGCTGTTGTATTGGATTGCATTAGACTTTACAAGTGTATGTAATAAAGTGGCCACTGAGTGTAAGGACCCTGTCTCCTCCAAGTTCCCTGCATGTACAGTAAACACACGCGATACATAGCTCCAGGTTCACTGTGTGTCAGTTAATTTGTTGCGATTTGATTAAACACAACTTTAAATATACATAAAAGCTAAAATGATTAATTGCTCTAGAATAGGTTTGGACACAGGGACCCTCTACAGGACAGGGCCACAGCAGGACAGGACCCATGATGTTGAGTTGGGAAGTGGGAAGAGTTGCTGGTTGTGAATGAAGTTTCCCCCACTGTAAATTCCCATTCCCACAAGTTTTCTTAATGAGTTCAGTTATTTCAACTTTGTCTCTTAAGCAAATTCAAAACGCTTTCTTTTTTCATGAGAGCTGCTACATCGGTTTAGTCATCAGTGCTCGTTTTAAACCTGTAGGGGTGACGTTTACACTGCTTATCTTGTACTTAAGTCCGTTTTAAAGTTATATGAAGTCACAGAAATCTGTTCTTGGTGCAGTTTGTTGCTGATTTGATCGCTTTGTTGATTTCTCAGGTCTGTCCGGGCCTCCAGGAGCAGGGAAGTCGTCCTTCATCGAGGTGGTGGGGAAGATGTTGACAGCACGTGGACATAAAGTTTCAGTGCTGGCTGTTGACCCATCGTCCTGCACTACAGGAGGTACCATCTGAGACACAGATCATCATCATGTGATACTGATAAAGAGTTGTTACTGGCTGCTTTACAATTCACAACGGATATATGTGGTAAATTGTAATGTGATGTATATAGACATTTGTTTTTTCAGTATATTATATATTTGTATGATGTAGAATCAACAGCAGCTCTGTAACTCTAATGAATGTTGTTAAACTCGCGCTGCAAACTGACTCATCCGTCTTTTTGCAGGGTCTCTGATGGGTGATAAGACTCGTATGACTGAGCTGTCCAGGGACATGGATGCTTTTATCAGGCCATCTCCGACCTCAGGAACACTTGGAGGAGTCACCAGAACAACTAATGAGGCCATTGTTCTCTGTGAGGGCGCGGGATATGACATTGTCCTTGTAGAGACTGTAGGTAAGACACTGTGATTTCCAGTTGTATCTCAAAGTGAATTTTCACTCAAGCTTTAATACTCCATTTTTTTTTTTAGATTTCTTTGAATCTTGGTTTCACCTTTTCTGAATACAAAAAAAGAAAATGTAATTTTTGGGATATTTTCATTTTTGGGATATTTTCTTCCTTACCCCTCTACCATTAAACATGTCATTTCAGTTAATTGTTACTTTAAAAAACTTAAAAGTGGTGACTCAGTACAGTGGCACAATTTAGCTAAATAAGCCAAACCCCACAAATTTGATCAATGTTCATCAAACAAAAACATTTCCAAATTAAAATAATAATCAAAATTGTGTTTTGAAGTCAGGACATATCTGATCAAAGAATAAGAAATGGAGAGTAACAATCTTAGGAAGTATTCGTTGTAACTCTCAGTTCTCGTATTTTGTTACTTAGTGCTATAGACACTATTCGGTTAAGTGTTAAGGTTTGATACACATATTCAGCGTGATGAATCTGAAGTTTGTGGAAGCTCATGATTATTCAAAAGAACTTCTGAACAAGTTACGGCGAATTACTTTTATTTTTCTCCTGGTCATGCAGGATACTGTAAAATCAAATGGAGTTGAGCAATGTAGCTACAGGATACAACTTTCAAATCGGTGCCTCTTTATGGTGGATGTAGTTTCACAGTGAGGATTTCACGTTGCTGTAAGAGTCGGCCTCATATTTTGTCACATTGCTGGTCCGTGGTGACGGTTAAATCTGTCTTTTTGTTCTCAGGTGTGGGCCAGTCAGAGTTCGCAGTGGCTGACATGGTTGACATGTTTGTGCTGCTGATTCCACCAGCAGGGGGCGATGAACTTCAGGTCAGTGAGAAACAGCAGCAGCAACAGCCCATCAGTGCCAGATGTTTCAGCTGTTAGGAACTGGAAGAAAGAGAGTATTACCTGTGCTGGGTTGAATAATGCTCAACGCTAATCTGGCAGGTTATAGAGTTGGTTCTGATAGTGGTATTAAAACATTTTACTGTTGTTGTTATTATTATTATTATTATTATTATTATTAGTATTATTATCATACTGCTGTTGTCTTTAGTGTATGTCCTGGCATGTGTCTTGTGAATATAGATGATCTATTCTACTTTTTGAAAAACCAAATTTACATTATTAAGGAGAAACTGACTTTTGCTTCCACATTGTATGTAAAGATGAGTGTGTTGACAAAAACGCTATGCTAATCAGTTTATTAATTAGCTAAATTAATGACTTAATAATCCCAACCCATTAGGATTAATATTATGGTGATTACTGTGGGATATTAAGCAGCTCAAGAGGCATTTGTTTTTCGTTATTGTAAGCATATCTTAAATGAAACACATTGCCATAGAAACATAAAAACTCATCAAACTAACATGTAACCAGTAAACATATGTTATTCAAATAAGTACAGTTTTCCCAGCAGCACAAACACTTTAACTTGTTTAAACTGTGTCTTGCAGGAGTGCCACAAATCTGTATGATGTTGAGATATGACTCATTATGACTCAAGTAGAGCGAAATAACATCTTAATCGGGTAAAGCCCAAACGACACTGACAGCAGCAGTCGTTCCGTACATGTACTCCAGCCTCGAGTCACCAGCTGGATACAAAAGCTACATTTCAACAAGTGAAAGGCACTTTTTAGAGTAACTGCCACAAATAAGCTCAAGTGCTTTCCTTGTTTGGGATAAGTCAGAAGCTGACGCCAGCGAGGGATGGATAGAAAGCAACAATATCAGATTTTTAAAAGATTGTATTGTTTCTTCAAGTAAATTGGCAGCCAACCACACCTCCATCCATCCATCCATCCATCGCCCTGTACACGGATCCCTCAGCAGATTAGGTGTCTAGACATCAGATTTATTTGTTTTGAAAACTTAATGACCCCCCCCTCTTTAATGCCAAAATCTCTGTCCAGGGCATCAAGAGGGGCATCATTGAGAGGGCCGACTTGGTGGTGGTGACAAAGTCGGATGGAGACCTGGTGGTGCCAGCCAGGAGGATCCAGACTGAGTACACCAGCGCACTCAAGCTGCTCAGGAGACAGTCCAAGTCCTGGAACCCTAAGGTGTGTGTGTGTGTGTGTGGGTGTGGGTGGGTGTGGGTGGGCAGTGTAGTGTGAGGGAGGGAGGGAGCCAACAACTGAATGATTTTGCATTTAAAAAAAATAAAAAAGGATAATTGACAAGTGTTCAACATTTGACCTACTGGGCAGCCGCAGCAGAAGCTGTGCTGCTCTGTGGACCCAACAAGCCATCCCACTGAGAGGTCAGCTGACCCAGGAGGGGGGAGGGAGGGGGATGATGATGGTGATGATGGTGATGGTGATGATGATGATGATGATGATGATGTCATAGCATCATGGTTCTAGTACTGCAGTGTCTCAGCCCTCCCCGCATGTCTCAGCTCACCCGCCTGCGTTCCTGGCCTCATCCCTTTGTTTTCCCAGCCCAATGCAGCATCTGCCCACTGGGCAAACTGCCAGGAAACACCCCCACCTCCCACCCCACCTCACCCCCACCCACTACCCCTGCTGCTCTGAATACTTGGCTGCTGCGTCATGCATTTCGCTGATTAGAAGCTTGCGCACTCAACATAAAGGCTGATAGGCTGCTCTTCCTCCTCTCTGTATGTATCCTTACCTTTGCTTTCTTGCCCTCTTTTGTGTCTGTCTGTTTGGCCTTCAGCACCATAATCTGTGATTTAGTCTCACTTTCTCATCTTCATCAGTCTGCCTTCCATTGTCATAAAACATGAATGACGTAAATGCTTCTTCCCACGGATTTCCAAGTTCTTGGTAAAAATGTGAAAAATCTTGAAACCTAATGATTAACTACTTTTACTAACAATCAATCATTTATTTGTTTGTTCCTTAAAATGTCAGAAAATTGTAAAGAAAAATACCCAACCAAACTTCCAAGAGCCCGTGGTGGCCTCTTCAAATCTCTTGTTGTCCGACCAACAGTCCAAAATCCAAAGAACATTCAACTTACAACTTTTAAATTAAAGAAGCTGAAACAAGAGAATATTTGGACTTTTTGCTTAAAAAAGAAAAATTGATTATCGAAATGGTTGCCAATTAATTTTCTGTCAATCGACTGATTGTTTCAGCTCTGCTAACAATAACAATATGAATTCTCAACAAATTGAAAATGTCAATTGATAATCACCTATCAACAAGTTAACCTTGAGTATGAGTAGTAGTCTGTTAATGTCTTGGTCTTAAAGGGGCACTCCACCAATATTACATGTTAAACTCAATGTACTCGTCACAGGTAATACAGCTTAGCCTGTGGAAACAGTTGAATAATGTCGTCTCTGACACTCTGAAGTCTGAGAAAATTACTCAACTGAATCTCATCTCAAGACCTATTTATTCTCAAAAGCATTTTATTTATTGATGCGTCCATTTATTGATTTATTCTTATTCTTTAACAATTTCTTGTCTTTAAATATTTATTAAAATCCTTGTTTTATCTTTTTTTGTAAATTCAAAGCACTTTGTAACCCTGATTTTGAAAAGTACTATATGAATAAACTTTTACTTGCTCTACTACTTACTAGTTAGAAAGATGTTTGAAAGGCGTTTACAAGGCAGGGAGAAAAATGTTATTGAGTTGGATTATGGGAAGTGTAGGATCCAGTGTTTTTGGAGTTTGATCTGTCTCTCAAGTCCTTCAATGTTAAGAAAGTGCAATACTAAATTGCTGGAGTAGCCCTTTATAGGATCAGTTCACCCAAGTTACAAAAAAAACTTTTTTCTCACTTTCCATTTTTTAACAGTTTTCATAAAAGACAAATTCATCAGGAGAAGGTAGTTCCACTGAAAACTATTCAGAGTGAGGTCTGTGGATTATTCAGAGAAACAGGGACATTGTTTCTGGAACAAAAATATTTTTAAATCTAATTTTTTTTCTAATTTTTCTTTGCTGTGGGCACAACAAACAAAAATCCCATTCAACTCCATTGTTCTGGGAGGGAGGCAGAAATCTCAGAAACAGATACGGTATCTTAAAACACAGATAAAATTAGACCAAACCTGTCTAGAGACCATGCAGTGCGGTTAGTCTCACCAAGTTTGATTTCCTGTTTTTGCATCAGACTCAAATCAACTCCTTGTAAATTGATTAACTTAATGATGTAATTAGAGGATTCATAATTGGCTGCTGATCACAGGCGTCTAATATTTATCAGGCTGTCACATTCAACTTTGCCAATTGCCAGTTGATGTCATATTATCTCCAAATGATACATGTAATTTCATTACACTTAAGCAGTCTGGAGGTTTGTTGGGTTTGTCTGACATCAACAATGAGGTCTCCTCTTGTCTCTCCTCCTGCAAACTGCATTTTCTCATTTTTATTCACAAGTGTGTAACGAAGTGATAAAAACAGAAGGTTAACTTTTATACAAGCACTTTCATGGTTCCTAAATGCACATCGGAATGAAAGGCCTGACTTTTTTTTTGTCTTCCTAAATCTGAGGCACTTTCACTTCTGTGTCTGCTTTGAATTTGAATGTTACCCTGAATTTCATCATGTGCTCTTGAATCTGTAGCAAGCTCTGACAAAAGACATGCAGTCGCTTGTGCTAAACACATAAGTGACATTTACCCTCAGGTTGCTTGTGTGAACAAGGTGTTCTGGGGAGACAAACGCTCCCCTGCCGACATGACGGCTTCTTACATGACAGAGGTCTTAAACATAGAAAAAAAACCCCGGAAAAAGCAGCAACTCCCCAGACTCGGCTGCAATTAACGATATGCGGAATCCTCTTTGATTATTAAAAACAAAGCTTAATGCACCTTTAAACTGTCTTTGTCACAAGAAACCCACACTGGTTTGTTTTGCAATGTAGAAAAAACGTATTTATTTCAATAATTGTTTTTGGCATTTCTGTTTTACATACAGCATATTGCTGAAACTGAGACATATCCAGTAGTTTATACACAACGCACATTAATCGACGCTGACATTTTAAAAATCAGTGTTAATGTGTCTGGTTAGCTTAATTTTAGTTCGATGATTTTCACCTGTAAGACAACTAAAAACTGACAAATTTAAAAAAAACACTCAAAATACAAATAAGAGGACTTTTAATACTTTGTCCTAACAATCCTAAACAAATTATACCACCAAACTATAATAAAAACACTTGACAATTTAGAATTAATATACAAAAATGTCAGATCATTCACAAGTACATATCTGAGTAGATTTGAACTTTTTTTGGTTAAAACCTTCTAAATGTTTTTTGGCATTTTTGCCTTTTTTGGACAGCTTACAGTACAGTAGAGAGACAGACAGGAAAGAAGAGGAGAAAGAAGAAGGTATGACGGGCAACAATGATCCTTGACTGTAATTAAACTGGGCATGTTATAGTTCTTCATTATGTGTCTCAACCATTTGGCTACCAGGACCATTTAAACCATATTCCAGAGGTTTGCTGCTCTCACAGAAAAGGCTAATGTCTGATTTTACTGCATCTGAGTGGGACAATACAGTCTCCTCTGGCAGCTGCCTTTGTTTTCTTGGGGGTACTGTCCACGAAGACGAGCTGTCCCACATAGAATCTTAAATATGAGACATTTTAAACTTTCCATACTGAATAAAGTATGGAAGGCAATTTGCTGTGCCTTTGGTGACATCCTCAGGCTCAACAGCTAAATTGTCCAGACACCCACCCGGTTGTTGAAAAAGAGACGCTTTAAATTCACATGTGCACCCCTCCCCCCTAACTCCGTCCTCAGGTGGTGCGTGCCTCCTCACACACCAATGAGGGCATCCCGGAGGTCTGGGCCAAAATGGAGTCGTACCGGGATGCCATGTTGGCCAGCGGTGAATTGCAGGGCCGGCGGAGGGCCCAGCAGAAGGTTTGGATGTGGAGTTTGATCCAGGAGAACGTCCTCCGCCATTTCCAGAATCATCCCAGTGTCAGAGACGCTCTACCCCACCTCGAGGAGAGGGTCACCAAAGGAGCCATCTCCCCAGGCCTGGCTGCTGACCTGCTTCTCAAAGCCTTCTCATCATCATCGTAGTAATCAGTGGGATTGCACTTTTGGAGAAGGATGGATGCTGATCAGGGCCACTCAGTGCCAAGGAAAGCCGGGACAGAGTGAGAATAAGTGACCTTGACTCAGTGGTTTGCACAAAAAGAAGCAGTCTTGCTCTTTCTACACTTAATTTGAAATAGAAAACGGCTAAGATAGAAGTCACCCCTCCGCATGCTTTAATCCAAATCAGGAGCGTGCTGAGAGTGCTGACAGTCGTCACTTCTCACCTACAGCTTCAAGCACACATCCAAATGAAACATTTCAGTTGTGTTTATGTGAGATATGAAATGTTATGCTGCCAACGGCCTGGTTTTCTAAAGCAGACACTGGGACTGTCTTCTTGGACAAGAACACTACAGACCCTCATGAACACTTTTAATAAGATTAGTACAAAACACCCGGAGGATTGTAAAGGCCGTGGTGTTTCATTTGGAGAATAGTTTGCACAAAACTCTTCACTTTTACCAACAGGGTCATTACATGGTGACTTGTTCATGCCATAAATGTTGACATGACAAATACTGTAGTGGAAGTATGATCTGTGATAAGCTATTTGTACTGACACTCGTGCCCTCCCTCCTCATACAGTGATCAATAATACACCCAAAAGTGTTGATGAAAGGATCAGGTTTAGAGAAATGTGCTACTTGTTTCTCTTGTTGAACTGACGTGGACATTTCCCTAATAACAAATTTTCCTTGGAAACTGGACTTTCAAAATGTGTTTTATTCACTATTTTTGTTTCTGGATTGAATATTATATTAAAAGAATGATGTGAATCTTAAATAGATAAGTGAATAACATTAAATCTGTCAGTACAGTTGGCCAAGCTTTTCACTCTCCTCGTGTTTGCTCATGATATGAAAAAGGGAGAGTGATTAATGTTACCTCTACGAATATTAGTCCTGAGATTTGTCAAAGATGTAATTAAATTTTTTTCTGCACTCCGGAGCCAGAAATGTCAGTGCTTGGTATCCCCTGAATGAGACAGCTGCACAGTTTCATCTAATTCAAGGCAAAACACACTTTAATATTTTCAGAATTACCTTCATAATGTACTGAACTCCTGGACGCCACCAGAGAACTAAAGACAAAGAGAAGTCGTGCACTCATAACTCCGGTGCAGCTACTTTATTAATTTAAACAGACTTGCTGCTTTATTCAGGGTGAAGCAGTAGACTCCAGTGTCATGTGCCTTTTATAGTCTTTACAAAGGATATTTCCCAATCACATTACAGTCATTGTGATAATATCCTGTCTAAAATATCAGTGCAAACTAGCGTTGTTATTTTTACTCTCTATTAATCTATTTATCATTTAGTTTATGAAATGTCAAATTGTGAAAAATAGCCCTCACAACTCCTAGAGCCCAAGTTGACTTCTGAAAATTACAGCCCAATAACCCAAAAATGTTCAGTTTATGATGATACGAAACAGAAAAGCAGCAAATCCTCACATGTGAGAAGCTGGAACCAGCAAATGTTTAACATGTCTGCATGATAAATGACTTAAATGATAAATCGATTATCAAAATTGATTGATTTTCTGTAGATTAATCAACTACTAATCATTTCAGCTCTAGTGTGAACACAAATTTTGTTTTTCAGGAGCTGTCAAATGTTTTTACAGTGTTGCCTGATAAATGACTTAAGCGATTAATCGGATATCAAAAAAGCAGTCAATTAATTTTATGACGATAGACTAATCAGTTAATCGGCTAATTGTTTCAACACTAGTGCAAACACCAAATTTAATCAAGAGTTTATTCAGGAGTTTTAAGTGTGCAACTTCTCTTTTTATGTTTTTTGGTGTTCTTCTACACACGGATGGACAAAATAACATGAAGTACAATATAATGCAAGCCAGTACTATAGCCACAAAATACTACCTTTTGTGAAGTACAGAATCAATTATAAAGGAAACTGTCAGAAGTGTTGATTCAATGATAATTTTATGATGCAATGTTTTGGTGTTATTGGACTACATAATAATAATGATAATAAGAATGATAATAAATAAGATGTTTATCTGTATACTGTAACACTTTTCTTAATCTAGTTAAAAAGTGCTTCGAGAAAAGCAATGAAGAGAGTAATATAAAAATGTAATAAATAGTAAAATAGATCAAATAAATTTAGTAAAAGTAATGTAATCCAGGAAATAATTCAAGTCTGTTAAAAGCCAATTTAAAAAGGGTTTTTTTTCCTGCCAAAATTGAAAGGAAATGCAGATGTTGCAGTGAAGATTGTGAATGATGGTTCATACTGTGGAGTTAAAACACTGCGGTTAAAGCTTTTTCTGTTGGCCTAATCGTGCACTTTGTGTACATACAGTATGTGCTTAATATGTCATAAGTATAAACTTACTGTTGCTTAAATCATACAAAGCTTTCTTCATCCAACAGCTGAGGAGCTCAGTACATGGAAAATTTGACATTTTAGGGCTGAATAAGGAGATATTTTTCTGAAAAGTGTTCCCGCAATACAAGTCACCATCCTGAACTTTTTCTACTTTACAATTCAATGCTGCTAATATAACTTGGAGCCAATACATTTAATGAGATACATATAATCTTCAGCTTTATTCTAAAAGTAACTGGAAACCAATGAAGGCGTAAAAAAATCAGCGCAATTTGTTCTCATCTCTTAGTTAAGAGCCTAGCAGCTATATTTTGAACCAACTGCAGACGATTTGGCGCTTACAAAAGTTACAAAAATTCAAAAGGGATAAAATAAAGGTGTGAATAACTTTCTCAAGGTCAGCGGCACACAGTAATGATTGGATTTGATATTATAAAGTATGTATGGTGTTCGTGATACTGTACATCTACTCCCTGTGGGTGTGAGTTTCTACTTTCTTCAGCCACTAGAGGTCTCCCAAATTCCACTCGGCTCTGGATTCATTATCCTAATGACTGGGCCCTCGGTGCCAACCACCCTCCCCTTCATAACGCCCCCGCCTCCTGCCCTCCATCCATTCTTCATTGAGGTTGCCTAGGGTGCCAGGTCACTCGGAGGTGAGGACATCAGCAGCTGCCACTCTCCTGGAGCACAGGCTGTACTGTAGTCCTCGCCCTCTGTGCCAAACCCTCCTCAGCTATTCTCAATCCTCGCTGACAAAACATAAAGGAGCAGTGCGAAAGTACAGTACAGTACAGAACAGGAGGGTTGAGTGTGTGACTGTGCTGTGCTTTCAACCTCAACCCCTTTCTTTGAAAATAACCTATATTTCAAGGGGGGGAAAAATGAGGTGAATTTAATACTAATCCATGCTCTTCTTTGCTGGTCTGCTTTGGAAATACCGAGCCTGAGCCCCCCCAACTGCTGGACGCTCTCCCAGGTCGCTGCTCGTTTGCTCCCGTCTGCGTACGAGAGGAAGAATGCCCCTTGAATGCAGATGGATTCATTAGGTCTGAGTAACACCCTTCTCCTCCATCATGCTGACACAAACACATACACACTGTAACTGCTCTGGCTTTGCAAACGGGAACAGTGAGTTCTGCAGCTCTGGACACACTCCACGCTCCACACACACACACACACACACACACATGCATATATGTACACACTCAGTTGTCTCCAGTGTAAACAACACCATGCGGTTTCACTAAGGAAGATTAACTCAAATGCTGCCGGATCGTGTTCGGCCATTTTAGCCTAAACACAGGGACCATCCACATGTGTTTAGCATTTCACTGGCTCTCTTGAATGTAAGCAGAGGACAGAGACTGGCTCTTTGATGAGGTTTTTTCATGTTTAATGGAGGGGCTTACGTTGACAGCCTTTCTTTGTGTCAGCAGTCTGAAGTCAGAATGCTTTCCTGGCTCAGGACAAAACAAAACGAGTGCCCTCATACTGTTGTAATTGCAGTCCAAAAACTCAGCTTTTCCCCCCTTCGAAAACCTCAAAAGTCTGGAATGAACAATGGGGCGGCTACAAATGTCAGTAAACAAAGCAAGCATATCGTAGCACGGACAGGCATCTATGTTTTTCTTCTTGTCGGTTGTGTCAGCGTTATAGTTTGGTTGTTTTCTGGCCAGATCAGAGCGTGAGGGGAGCCTGACACTGAGGGAAATGTCAGACTGGCCCTCCTACCAGGCTGATTTGGGAGCTTTGTATATGTATGTGTGTGTGTGTGTGTATGTGTGTGTGTGCGTGTGTGCAGTGTGACAACCGGTCATGGGCTGCTGAGCCACAAAGCCTCACCCCGTCCCTGCTATGTTTGCTCTGCTCCTCACACACATACCACCGCACTCACCTACCCTCCCCTCTTTTTTTACACACACACGGACGCCCGTCCTGCTCACCTCCTACACATCTTGTACATACATACAAGTCATCCATCCCCTTGTCACACACACACACACACACACACACACACACACA